>VDFB02184588.1:0-25490 GCA_007258455.2 Sequoia sempervirens | reverse complement strand
TTATGCTTTGATAGATCTTTTCCAAGCATCCATAACTTGTTCATAAGCAGGTCTGTTTTAGGGTTTTAGCTATAGCAGCAAGGTAGTGAACTGTTTGATAAAATGCTTCGGTAGACATGTATGAAAAATGTGGTAGCATCGACAACTGTCACCATTTGATATTTATGCAATTGTAGTATGTTTTGTGCAATGTAATCAGCGATATGAATATAACCAACAAAAATCTATTTTCTATAATTCATGGATTGAACTCTGTATTTTATTTGCTCTCAATGTCTGTATGCTATGGAAATGCCATTACATTTTAAAAAAAAGTAGTTTCTTACTATTTTTCTTCAATTTTTTATGGTTTTTTGTTTTTCTACCAAAAAACAATATTTTGAAAAAAATCAACTAAAAATAAACAAATCTAATTGAAAATTTGATAAAAAATAAAGAACTTTACCTGTTAGAGATGGACTCCAAATCGGATATCGGATTTCGCTCTCCACTGTGCGCCCGTCGCCGATGAGCCGAAAACAAATGAGAATGAGTGTTGGTCGCAGGCCTTTTTTTATATATATACTTAACAAAATTGGATATCCGATTTGGATCGGATATCTGATTCCCAGAACTAAGTTTCCCTTTGTCTGGATCGGAATGAGTTTTTTTTTATATACTTCAACAAAATCGGATATCCGATCCAAATCAGATATCCGATTTGGATTGGATATCCGATTCCTAAAACTAAGTTTTCCCTCTGCCTCGGTAGTCACCCCAGCTCCAAAAAGTCAACTCACCATTTTCGTGTTTTTGAGTCATAGAAACACGTATTTTTTTCTCCATTGCCACTTTTTGGCATACCATGATCCTGCACATGCCTGGTTGCTCAAGTGCAATTCTATATTAAGTGAGGTGAATCCATGAATATAGTGAGTAGCTTTTTAACCCTTATTTTTTTATTTTTTGGTCATTTTTCTAGGAAAAAGTGTGTTGTACACCTTGCATAATGTTATAAAGTAATTTATTACTATTTTTGGTGCACCTAGGGGATCTACAAATGTCCGCATTACATGGGATTAATATTGTCAAGGCCACCTTATGTGTTTTATGTAACATTAGGATAAATATTTAATGTGAGTTTGCACATTAGGGAAATATTGAATATCAAGAAAACCTAGTACCACAAGTAAATATGGGGGTTAATAGTTTTGTAAGATTATGGTATTAGTCACATGCTTCATGTAATATAGCTTGGTGGTTTTATGTAAGCTTATGCCTATAAAAGAAAGTACATGGGTACTTGTGTAAGGTTGGATAATTAACTATTTTAGCTAATGGGCTGAGAGCATCTCTTGTTTGCATTTATGAGGGTTTGAAGCATGCCATGTGATTTTTGGTTGTATGCTTGTTCACATAGAGTGCATGTAGATATCGTGTGTTTCAGAAGTGCTCATGGAGACTCTAAAGATATATTCTAATGATTTTATTATTGCATAATACATGAGTGATGGATGCTTTTGCAGGCCCTATTTTTTCCTTTTGAGGGATTTTCTAAGGTATAAATTGTGTCACCTATGATGGTATGTTGTCTTTTCTTTTTTATATATATTCAAAATATTCTTTTGCATATATTTCTCTATTTGGATTATATGGAAATTATCATAGATAGTTGGAAATATCCTAACATTCGGTATTAGAGCAATGATTGTGGTTTATATAACCCTTATTGGAGAAAATCTAGTGCATAGTTGAATCTAAGGCTTGCAAGAAATAATGAAGATATTGAAAAGTGTGAGGAATTTGTGTATGCTTTTATTGTAGATTTAGGGTTTTGGGGTTGATGCAAGAGCATCTCGAGTCAACAGGAGATCAACATCAACCAAAAAAAATTGGTTTGGTTTTTTTGTTTTGGTTTTTCTTCTCTTTTCTTCATCAGAAGCTCCATTTGATTTGGTGGTCAATTGTGAAAGTTGAGTGACTCTTTGTCACATTTGAAAAATGTCATATTTTTTTTATACAATCTAAGTTCCATCTACAGATATTTTATTGGAAAGTTTGAATATCTTTACTTTTTATATTTTTCTAGCATTGAAGGTAATTAAATTAAACGAATCTTTTATTTTTCCAAGAATGGTATGAAGTGACAAATTCAAATAGAAAGTTGAGGGGATGCAATGTTTTTATTTTGACATTATTTGCTAATGTGAATCCCAAGGGTCACAACCTTGGTATGTGTAGTGTAGGAAAATGCATACGAGTATGTGCAAGATCATGATGGGCCAAAAAGTGGCAATATGATGGGTATGTGTAGAGTATGTGGTTGACGACCTTTTTTTAACCCAAAACTGATGAAACGAAAAGGGTTTTTAAAGGATCTATTCTCAGCTTTCCACCAATATAAATTATGTTTTACTTTGAATTTAATAAATTATTATTATCCATTTTCTATTTGAATTATGAATAAAGTCTTGATTAATAGGTTGATTGAAAAACATCTATAGCTTTCAAACGATAACACATTTTTGAATCTAGAACATGTGTCACGTTTTATGCTTTGCATACTATAGGATTAAAAAAAAAAAAAATTCATGAAGTTTTGACCAAGTTAAGGTGGTCAAACATATGAGTTTTATATTTTTTAAAAGTTGTAATAAAAAATTCATAATTAATTATTTACGGAAAAAATTACAAAAAATATGCATCACATCGGGACATGAGTCCTCTACTTATATCTAAAATCTTATAAAAAAATATTATAATTTTATTGTGGTTAGGGTGGTCAGGCAGACACCTACTTCTTATTTTTTCCCTAAAATTTAAGTACTACTGCATTGAAATTTCAAATTTTTGCCAAATAGATTTTTTTTAAAAAAATAAACCTAGTAGTTTAGAAACTACATTCAATTTGTTACAGATTCTATTCTTACATATCTTTGAAATAATATAGATAACTTATTTAAATTTTTACGTCAAGTTTCCTAACTCTGATTTTTCACCACTTAAGGGCCTGTTTTTTCCATGATGATCTTGCACATACTCATACCCTTGTATTTTCACACTTTTATGGACCCGCCTTGCTTTATTTATCCTTATTTATGTCTTAATTGGTCCTATTTTACATCCACAAGCCTAATAAATTATATCTTTTTATGGCTAATCTCGACAAACATCAAACGATAAATGATAATTTAATGATTTTGGTTGTGTTTCCCTAATTTTTGGACTAGGACTAAGATGCCACCTAGGGCATCTTTTTCCTCTAAAGGTATTGGGACCCTCTTTTCAAATGCATCTTTAGAGTCTATGCCCCGAGTTTCAAGCCTCGGGACTAAGATGCCACCTAGGGCATCTTAGTCCCCCTTAAGTTATTTATGGGATTTAATTTTAAATCTTGGCATGATTTAGCCTCCTTTAATTAATGAATTCATGTGTTGGCTTGGTGTGATGCAGTTTCAAGATATTAAGCATAGATAAGTATAAATACAAGGTTCTTTAGCTCATATTTTCACCTACCAATCTAACAAGTAATCTAAGCATATCCTTGAGCATTCATGTATTCATGCATTATAGAAATTTTGTGATCAAGAGAGTATTCAAGAGCAATTTATCAAGCATTTGGAGCCATCATCAAGATTCAAGCATCATCTCAAGGATATTCTTGCATCATGTGTGTTTTTGACCTAACATTTGTGATGTAGGGTTTTGATTCAAGCAAGCAATTCAATTGATGTAGGGTTTTGACACAAGTTTGCATATTTCATAACAAGGGTTTGGTGAGCTACAACATAGCACTTTTTTAATTCATCATTTCCCTTCATTATTCTATTTCATTCCAAGGTTTAATTACCAACAAGGGGTTTGACCAAGGCAAACCCCCATTTACTAACAATCAACAAGTTTTTCCTTTCTTGCATGTTTGCATTTGTGGATATAGGTTGAAGAATTGAAGATCATTTGAAGTGCAAAGTTGCAAAGTATCAAAGTTGCAAAGTTGCATTGCAAAGTTGTCATCTTCACGGAAACTCGCCTACATGCCAGATCTAAAAGTTTTAGGACCTAAGATATGAGAAGGAAGTGCAAACATTGATCCTTAAGATCACATTCAGATATTTCAGAAATTCAAGAGGGGACTAAGTTAGCAGCAAGGGCATCTTAGTTCTCCCAATGGTATTTTGCATAGATTCTTCCAAATTCTATTTCGACATCTGAAGATTTCACATCACCCCCCAAAAATAGCAACAAGATTAAGATGATAGTAAGGGCATCTTTGTCTTCCTTGGCATATTTTGACAACATTTTTGTATTTTTGACATACTTAATACATTTCCATACTTGCAACCTGTACACATATCCTAACTTGTTGTTGCTTAATTCCATCATTTGCACTCATTATTTGGCTTGCATTACTAGGTTTTTTGAGTTGAATGTTAAATTTTCTTTTCCAATATTTTGCTTGGTGGTAAACCCTTCAAAGCCTAAAGATCCCCCTAGGTCTTCCTTGTTGAGAATTGACTCACCTTTGTGTTGATAGTCAATCCAATTTGAGATCCTAGGAAATCCTTGAATGATAATAGGAGAATAGTGGTGTTATATGACCTAGGCCATAAAGCACCCATTCCAGGCTATTGTTCATTTTGGTAAACCTAACATTTTTGGACATTCATTTTCTAGTTTAGAGTTCACTAAAGTACAAGATCTAGGTTGCATTCATTCTTGCATTGCATCTTGCATTAGTGAAAGTACATCTAGAGTTTCTCATATTTCCATTAGAGAAATGCATATATGTTGCATATTTTCTTTCTTGCATCATCTTTTCACCATATCCAATGTCTCGATAACCTATAGGCAGAAAGGATTCTTACTGAATTTCACCATAGCCCTGAGGGTGGACACTTTTCTTCCAAGAACACCACTTTAAAAATAATGTGGGTAGGATATTATTGGCCCTTTGTGTTTGTTGAAGCACATCACCTAGTGCAGAAGTGTACACAATGCCAATTTTTTCATTGGAAAAAGAAAGAATGTCGCTCAACCCCTAAGGTCGATTGTAACTGAGGAACCCTTTGCCTAGTGGGGTCTAGATTTTATCAATATGATAAATCTTATTTCTAGTTTTGGACACAAGTGGATCATCACGGTAACTGATTACTTTAAAAGGTGGACAGAAGTCATAGCCCTAAAGAATGCAACAGAAGGGGAGATTTTTAATTTTCTCGATGAGATAGTGACCAGATTTGGGCCACCCAAAACCATCATATCCAACAACACCTGAGCTTTTGTTGGGTCAGGGATGTCATATTTTGCTATAAAGGCATGCAATGGAATGGGCTAGCAAAGTCCACCAATAAAAACCTATTTAGGTTAATTAAACGCATTAGGTCAGAATGGCAAAGGGATTGGTACAAACATCTGCAAGCAACTCTGTGGGTAGACCAAATTACCCCCAAGTAGATTATGAAGAGCTCTCCTTATGATTTGATATACGGAAAAGAGTTAGTGATACCCATTTCCATAGAAATTCTTGCTCGACAACTACTAAAAGCCCTAGAAATTGAAGGAAATGGTGGAATGGAAGTACGAGTAGCAGAACTCCTCAAACTAGAGGAAGACAGAGAAAAGGTCCTTGGAGCCATGATCAACCAACAACAGACAGTCAAGCAATGGTTTGACAAAAAGACCTCTAGTCCAGAATTCAAAGAGGGGATCTTAGTGCTAAAGTATGATGAACGTACTATAAAACCAAGGCAACACACTAAAATTGAAGCACTATGTAAGGGACCCTTTCAAATCAACGCATGTAAAGAAAATAATGCAAATGAACTTGAAGATATGGAAGGAAATGCTTTAGGTATACCAGTGAATGGTATTTAATATCTAAATATTTTCCATTAAAATACATAGTTCTTTAAAAAAATTCAATAGTTATGTACCATATGTAAAATTTTGTAAATATTTCAAAATTTTGAGAATAAGACAACTAAGGACACTAAAGAAAAAATAGCTTGTATTATATTTATCGATAATTCTACATACATGCAAGCTTGAGGCTCAGATTCAAACATAAGGCTCTCTCAGGCGAACCCAAAATAAGTTACAAAGAAAAAGATTCAAAAGAGGGGGTAACATACAAAAGTAGTTAGGAAGTGCCTCTGCCATCACCCAGGAAGTAGAAAAGGCTCATCATCAGGTTTTCTTTTTTTTCTTTCTTTCTCTTCTTCTTTTTTTGGTTGCAAAAGGAGGGCCAAAAGCACAACGAACATGAATGCAAGCTCAAGGCCTACTCATTACTACTCTGCACTAGGAAGTCAAAGTGTTTCCTCCAGACTAGTCCCATAACCCACTCCACACCGTACTCACATAGATGAAAAATGGCCGCCAACTGCAAGGAATAACAGTGTGTTTCAAGGTCCATAGTGTAGAAGTTAGAGAGAAAGGGTAACTAGGGCACGTCTCTGCCGAAGTCCACATGCCTTCGAAGGTTCATAGTGCTTGGGATACCAACACCAGGGATGGCCACTTGCACTAACTTGTCGAGCCCTTCCATCAACAAGGTTTCAAACATATCATAGCACAACTTAATTATCATAGGCTTGGACACGTTCGGATCTAGTAGTGAGGCCACGAAGCAGGAAAGCACATTGTAGTTGATCTAAAGCTAGTTCCCATCAATAATGAATTTTGCACCCACCACTCATTTGAACAAAGTCATAATAAGTGGGTCACATTTCTTCACCAGGTGTTTGATTCGGTCACTAGTAATCTATCCCACGAAGCTATATTGCAGCCTCTGTAGAAGGAGCTAAATAGGGGTTCCTAAGCCAACAGACATTCTAATAAAGTGGTGAATTATGGAAGAATGGAAGTAAGCGGAAGACCAACTAAGTTAGAGGACTATATGTTTGAATGAATGTTGTAAAAGGTGGTGTGGCTATATATAGAAAAGGCTGACTGGAAAACTCAACAACATAATGTCTTATTTTGGTTGGATGGCAATGGGAAAATTTTAGGTAGAACAGACCAAGATAGATAAATCATATAGAGGATCCTATAGAATGGCTTAATAAATAAATTTCGGTGTTGGGAGTAAATGATACCATGCGCTGATTGTTGACCTGTGTCCTTTGTTGTCATCAGTTCCAACTAGCTCATTAATGAGAAAAGATGGGGGTTAATGTGCTAAAACTTTGACAAATTAATGGTCACATTTTTTCAAGGGTACCTTTCACCACCTCAGCACATTTTGTATGATTAAAAGTACACTTCCCGAGGCAATTTTTTCTTTTGATTAAGAGGTGGCACAAAGAATGTACTAATTCTATCCTCATGGAATTTTTGGCATTCTTGAGGGATACGGATCTCTAGTCCACACGTATCACCCTGGTGGCATCATTTAATGGCCCAATAGTAATAGCGTAGTCTTAAGTGTGTGTACTGGAAAGAGAATTAATTACGCTCAAAAGTAGGTTTTTTGATTGAAAGAAAAGGTCAAGTGGTTTTTATCCCTAATAATTTCTTTGCAACTTTTGATACAGTCATGGTGGAACCCTCAACCTTTAGAAGATAGGCTACAGTTTCAAGTCAACAATCTGGTTATGCCAATGTTTTTGGGCTGAAATCATTTGTCAATGACCCGATGATGGAGGAGAAACCTTTCGAATGCTACAAGAAGGTGCCTATTGATAAGACTAAGGAGAGAGGCAATACATGATATTGTTGATAATGTTTTTGACCCCAACTTGTCAGTTAACCCTAAAATCCTTAGAGAAGGTGCATTTTAGAGAAAGGAAAAGTATGGGACAACCAACGGTTTTGCACTTTGGCTATGGGATTGTGGTTTTTCGTAGTTCATGTTGCTCACTATGCATTCATGCCTGAAGTTAGTCGATACATGTGCCAGGAGATTCGACGAGGTGACAAGGGTTATCCAAAATGTCGGGATTAGGGTTACTATTTCTGCTCAAGACATATGGGATATGTTGTGTATCCCTATGGACTGGGATTCAAATTTTTTCAACAATGAAAAGATGGATCTTTTTGGAGAAGAAAAGGCCAGAAGAACAAAATTTTATGAAGATGAAATGAGGGAACGACCAGATAGAGGTCATGTTCCCTTCCCTCTATCATACGATATATTTAAGAGGGACACACAAGTAGTATTCTTGATGTTGGCCTGGGTTTTTGGTCTTGATGACGATGTCAAGGTTCTTCCTTTTCAGTTCAGCTTGGCTTTTGAGCTTTAAAGAAAGAAAAAATCCAAGGGCACTATGATTTTTCTGAGGTAATAGCTGGGAACATGTTAAACCGACTAAAAAATTATGGGACCGACTCTAAATTCATGTATTCTTCCTTTTTGGCTCATTTAGTTTTACATCAAAATTTTAAATATTTTGCGAAAAATGTGCCAGTTTCTAGGCTGGATGAAAGGGGATGTCTTTAGCCAATTTATGTGTGGACCCATATGCTTTCTAAAATAGGGGATTTATTATGGGTTTGTGGATTACTTTTTGAGGCCCATGCTCCAAGAATTGTTACATCACACTACGGGTCATTTCTCTCTTAAGGTTCTACAATGGATGAGGATCTCACCAAAACCAGTGGATTATTTCCTTGGTGTGGATTCTACATTCATCAAATTTCATGGTTTTCCCAATGATTCTTTTCAACTCCCCAGGTTTGTGACAGATAGAGTCTTCACATTGAAAGCATGCCACCAGGTGATTGTTGTCGACAAGATTTATGGTGTGGGAAGAAACAAGACAAAGTTATATTTGTTCCCTCTCAATATTGCTAACAGTCGGGTATAGCTTACAAAGCAATTTTGTGAATAAGAGCTCAAGGATCTATTGGTGGCCTTGGGTCTAGTCATCATTTGTGATAAGTGGGACTACAACCTATGGGGACTTAATAGCATGAAGCATGAATAGTAGGAATACTTCAAAAGAAGGAAGAACTTGAATCAAGAAGGTGTAGAGGTATACATTGATTTGAAGCATATTCCTTTCAAGTGAACAAAATGGTTGATTTTCTACACACCAAAGGTGTTGTATGACAGGAACCTTCTAATAAATAATTCCATTAATCCACGACTGAAGAAAAAGGGTTGGTTGTCAAAAAGAAAGAAGGAAGATTTTTTGAGGTTTTGATAGGAGTTGCACTGCCTCAATCTTCTTGTTGGACAATTCCCACATGATGAAGATTTTGAGTATATTTTTGATGAGGAGAGTTCCGACGTTAGTAATTTGAAAACCAGTCATGAAATTGATGTAGAACAAGTTCCGTGTTGGACTCCCTGACCTTGAGAATCCAATAGTCAGAGGGATTTAGGTAAAAGGATTCATGATCTTTGTCCTCCTCCAGTGCCCAGAGTAAGGGAAAGAGACCCTGATGGTCCACAAGAGTGTCATACGCTGCAGTCACCAAGGGCCAAGTTTCAAAAGGGTCAATGGCTAGGAGATCAAAACATGTTAGTTCTAGTCATGAAAAGAGAAGGTGGGTCAAAGATTTAGGTGTATTCAATACGCCGGTCTGAGGTGAAGAAGAAGTGGAGTCTTCCTTCCAGAATGTGCTGACCACTGCGGTTTAGGTAAGTTTTGCTCCTTTTCTTCCTATTTCTGCATCTTTGGTTAACCCCTCTCCTCCTCCCTAGGAAAGGAATTCTCTGTCTTTGGGCCCTAACTTAATAGTCTTGAATACAACCCTTCTGGTTCGTAGTGAACTTCCTAAGATTACCCTCACACCAAGCGAGTAGCATTCATCTCAGCCACTATTGACTCTTTGTTTTCCCTGTTAAGGGCTTCCTTTGAAAGAGCTAAAACATCTGTGCTAGCCCCCACTCCTTTCCCATCAGCTTCAAAGAAAACACCTTTCTACCCAACCATGTTTGTGTTCACCCCTACTGGAAAATCCCCCATTCAATCTCAGTTGGGTGTGTCACCCTTTTCCATGATAACACTCCCTTTCACCTCTCTGCATGCTCATACATCTAAGGTCTCTCCTTCTATTACCCTTTTTGGCCTCCCTCCTAGTACCCTTATTGTAGCACAGAACATTCACATCCCTCAAACCCTCTAGGATAATTTCAATGCAACAAAGATAGCCTAACAAAATGCTAAATAGAGGTGGTTTCTAAAAAATGCTCAGTTGTCAGCTACCAAGAAAATCAAGGCTTGTTACAATGAGGAGAAAAATTCTCTTTTAATCAACACCATGCTACCACTTGTGGCTAATCCTTAGGGACAAATGTAGTTGGGGGATTACAACATCTAGGAGACGGGCCTAGATCTGAATGAAACTCATCCATGCAACAAGGTGGTCTTAGCTAAGACCAACCAGCAAGTTGTATATTCAGGCTATGAAAGGTTGGGTAGAAAGTTAACAAAGCGTGAGACAAATTTGGTGAATGTAAGGGAAATAGTAGGCAAGTTGTAGACTGAGCTCAAGGCTAAGGACGTTGAGTTGGCCCGCATAACATAGATTTAGGGTAAGCAAGGCAAAAACTCAAGATTGCTTAAAGAAGTAGAGAGCCAACAAGTTCGGCTATATGCCAAAATTGAGAGATTAATAGTTGACCCTGCCACCCAACATCAGACCAACATGGATTATAGAAGTACTCATGAAAACTTACAAAAAGAGCTAGGAAATGTCTTATCTCAGTTTTCTGATAGCATTAGGAAGGCACAGGTAGAAATGGAAAAATTGAAGCTAGAAAAACAATAGGTTGTGTCCCCATTGCAAACCCGTGGTTTAGAGGTATGAAGAATAAGCTCTAAGTTGGAAAATTCTCTCAAGGAAAAGGATTGAATAGAGGAAAATGAAAGGACCAAAGATACTTGGCTCAATCAGGAGTTGGCTATTAGGGCCAGTGCATTGACATGGGTAGCTAATTTGTGGCCACTTTCAAAAAAAAAGTTTTGAAAAGTCATAATGCCATCGTGTTTTAACGCAAGCGCATTATAACACACTTGTGTTATGGCTTGGTGGGTCAAGCCTAAGGCTCAACCACAATGACCCCATAATGTGAGTGTGTTATAATGCAAGCACGTTATAATGCTATAACGCAAGCGCATTATAACCCACTCGTGTTATGACATGTTAAAAGCAAAAATAAAAGTGAGTCATTCATTTTGCATTTTTACTATTTTTTTGTCGTGCCCACAGCCAAAACCCCTATTTTTTCATGCTTGCATTCTAGGAGGAGGCATTGTGCAAAAATATTCACTAAGGGTTGCTATTTCTTCACAAGGATGGGGCCACAATGATGACAAGGTGTGAGAGGTAACGATTGTTTGCCTTTTTTTTGAATTTTTTAGTTTTAGGTTGTATTTGATATATTATTTTTTGAATTTGTAGGAAATGTAAATCAACCTAAAAACCCTCAAAATCCTCAACAAGAAGATCAACCAAATCCTCAAGAACAAAATCAACCACAACAACAACCTCCTCCACCAATCACTCAACACCCTCTTGACACTCAACAAAATTTAATGAGTGAAATTGAGAACAACAAAAAGCAAATCGAGGATTTAATTAGTATTTTGAGTGATCCAAATGGTTTGAAAATAGAAAGAATGACCCTAGCAAGTTCATTGAAAGATATGTTAAAAAATGTAGATTCAATTAGCAAACAAATAACTGGATGGAAAGATAGGAGGTAGGCAGCTAGGGCTTATTATGTAGATAAACTATCATATAAAGATCTAAAGGATTTAAAAATTACAAAAGGTGATTTGTGCTCATTATTCACTAACCCACACATAAATAAAAATCTTACCCTCAATGCGAAGAGGTTTCCTATTCATTGGAGCCACCACCAAAATATTAGGAACTAATTTTATGATAGGTGCTACATGGTCTTTGATTACCCACCATGCAACAATTATGAAGTCCTGTAGTATTTCCTTAGGAAACTATACAATGAATTCATATTGAACAAAATTCCAAATTATTTTGATATGAGGGACTTCTAGGGGAGAGTGGGGGGTCGGCTCAAAATAGACCTGGTGCACAGCCAGATCCTCCATGGCAAGGGAGATGAGATCTCGCTAGGTCGCTTCGTGGGCACATTGTTATGCCTTTCATTGTGAAGGAGAGTGCCTACATAGAGACATTGTAGGTGATCAGCACTTTGGTCCCCAAAGTGTCATCCATCATACTAGCCCTATTCTATAGCGCCATCCAGGGGAGTCTTCGAGTGGTGACCTTTGAACCCATGTGTGTCAATCTTGTGGGGTGACTTGTTCATATGACCCCACAAACACATAGGAGGCTGATACGCAGGATCCGTCTGTAGCTATGGAGATGGAGAGGGCAGCTAGCATTTTGTATGAGGCGTATGGCATTGATAGTTAGGTAAAAGTTAGCATACATTCATTGAATTTAATTTATTAAATTTTGATTTTGAAATGCAAGATTAACTAATTTAGTTTTATGATTTTAATAAAATTGTAGGGTCACAGTGTTGAGACTGGATACACTAGCCCTCCACCTACTTATTTTTGTAGTACACCTATCGATGGGGTATGTAACTAGTAAACAATTATAAATTTATTACATGTTAATAGCATTGTTTTATGAATGGTATTTTAATATGTGATTTTGGATGTTGAACAGGCTAATATTGGAGGTTTCGAGGGAACACCTCCCAGTTTCAGTGGATTTAGTCAAACTTACATGGAGGTAATAGAAAAAAAAAATTAACTAATGAATTTTAATTAATAGATTTGTGTAGTTTATATTCATATTATTGATTACGTTGCATTGCACATCATTCAAACTCAATTGTTTTATTTTCAGTTGTTGCAAGCCGAAACACCTTTGAATGTGATGAGGGCAATGGACATTGGTGTTTCATCTACTATAAAATCCTCGATGGCTCTAACAGAGGAGGTATGAGGAAAATTAGTAGATTTCAATTTACATTTGTTGTTATAGATGTTAGTTAGTGAAAAATCAAACCATTATTGATTCGTAGTGTAATTTCTATTTGGATGGTTTATACAGGGCTTGAGCATGCCTAAGCATGCGTGCGTGAATATTTCCCTCCTAGAGAGAGATCATGAGATGGTTGTAAGTGATTATTTTGTTAAATATATCATTTTTAATAATATAATTTCTATATATTAATGTCTTTATTTCTTATTGTAACAGTTAAAACTTCACCATGAACTAAACACTAGGAGGAGCAGTAGGAGCACTTCTCAAGCACAGCACAAATGAGTGATAGACCTATCACCATCTGATTGAAAAAGAAAAGGGAAGGAATTTATTTCAAGAGCATGGAAAGCAATGAATTTTGATTCTAGAACCCTTTTTTGTATGCCTATATGGCAGTTTTGTACATATTTTGTATTGGATATATTTGGCATTGTATGCCTATATGGCATTCTCATTAACCTATATGGCTATTTTGTACCTATATTTCATACTTATATCAACATATATTGATGTATGCCTACATGGCTATTTGGTTAATACAAATCATTTTTATTGATGGTGTCCATATTTGCATTCTAAATTGATGGTTCAATAGATATGAGTTACGTGTATTCAAGTCTATACAACTTATGTGTATTCCAATGTATATTTTGTGACTTACGTTTTTTCATGCGTATACCTTGTATTCATGCATATACTTTGTATTAATTTGTGTATTAATTTGTGTATACTATTTATTCGTGTGTATACTTCATGGCTTATGTTTTTTTGAGTACTTGTGCTTCACTTATTCACATGTACATGCTTGACTTATTCGCGTGTACTTATTAATTGTTAGCCCTAGCATTGATCATTGTTTTCCTTCATGGTTTGCCTTGAATATTAATTGATTGATGCTAAACAACTTTATCTAAAAGAAAAAAACACATTTTCAATTGGTATTCCATCAAAATGATTCATAAAAAGATTCCAACATATTTAATCCTTGGATTGGAACAACTCAATTAAGCGAAGGATACATAATCTTCACAACACTTGCAAAACATAATATTCAGAGTAGATGAAGTAGTTAACTTCTTGACTCATTATCATACAAATATTTATCTTCAATAGTCTTTAAACATTTTCATAGCATACTCCTGATAGTGCAAAATGAATTGTTATGTTCTTGATGTGTCACCATATAAACACGTCAAAAGATTTATGTCAATTTTTTGCAATATTATTTCTTGTATATGAAATGGACTCAGGAGAAAGCAAGTTATAATTTATAATAAAAATAATAAATGAACTCAACACTGTTCTAGACCCTTGAATAGGTCTATTTAACAAAGAAATATGCTCTCAATCACTCCTCCAATTGGAAAACACCATTGGGAAACATCTACCAAATTATGTTGCCCCTTGACTTTACCCACTTTTACTCCCTCAAACCTCTCTTTCTCTTTCAAAACCCCTCTATTCCCAATTAGGGCATCATGTTATAACATAATTTTGACCTCCCTTGTCCTTGCAGATCATTTGAACACATCAAACTCCACAACCTCACCCTATTTCCAACCTATTCTAACTTATTCTAAAGCAATTTCTTCTTTTCACCCTGTTTAGCCTTGCTTTTAAGGCCTAAATTCTAAAATTTGAACAAGGGTAGCATTAGTAATCTCTTCCAATTCCTTTACCAATGCTATTTTCTTATTCGTACTTACATAATTGACTCAAATGACCCCACACTAACTCAAAACTAAAAGCAAGATTACAAAATGGCCTATCATGGCCTTATTTGACATTATAATGACTAAAACCACTGAACTAGACCTTTTTCATCAAATGGAGGAACAAGGTGCTTTGCACCAATGATTATACAATTTTTGTGTGGAATACTCAAACTTCTCAACCATCATGTGTATGTTTCTTTTTTCCATTGTTTTGCATGCCATCATAAGGGATCAAGCTGGTTGAGCGTGGCTCAGATCAATTCTGCATGTTTGGGTATGAAAGAGGACCATTCTTACTGTAAACCTACCTATTAGGATGTGTTGGAGTAGTTAGTTTGGTTACACAAATTTCAAAACAAAAGTTGTACCACTTTGTAACTTTATGTTGCTTCAATTTGACACTTTTTCCATCAAGTGAAAATTGGACACCACGAGAAAAAACCATGACATAACAAAAATTGAGAGAGGTTATTGTAGAAGGTTCCAACGAGATCTTGTAGGCTTAGATGGAGAGTTCATAAGTGTTGCAGTTTCCAAGTAATAGCCTGTCAAAGTTTGTTTCCCTTTTGCACTTTGGACCTTAAGGGATCGGTCCAGTTGAACATACCTCGAAGTGATTTTGCATGTTTGGGTGAAAAAGAGGACCATTCCTAGCGTAAACATACCTATTTAGATGCGTTGGAAGAATTTGTTTGGTCACATGAGTTACAGAAAAAAGTTACACCACTTTACAACTTTACACTGCTTACATTTGACACTTTTTCCATCAAGTAAAAATTTGCTGCTATAGAAAAAACCACTCCAAGATAGCCAAAACCAAGAGAGGTTTTTGTATAGAGACCCAGCAAAATCTTGTGGGATCATATGAGAAGTTTCTAAGCATCACAATATCTGAGTAACAACACGCTAAAGTTTGTAGTCATTTTGCACTTTGGACCCTTAAGGGATCGGTCTGGTTGAACGTAGCTCGGAGCAATTCTGCATGTTTGGGTGTGAAATAGGACCATTCCTAGCATAAACATACCTATTTAGACAAATTCAAACAACATGTTTGGTCACACGAGTTGTAGAAAGAAAGTTGCACCACTTTGTAACTTTGCACTACTTGTATTTGACACTTTTTCCATCAGGTGAAATTCCACCACCATGGGAAAACCACTCCGAGATAGCCTAAACCAAGAGAGGTTTTTGTAGAGGGGCCCAATGTGATCTTGTAGGATCATATGAGAATTTTCTAATCATCGTGGTATTCAAGTAACAACATGGTAAAGTTTGCAACCATTTTACACTTTGGACCCTTAAGGGATCGGTCTGGTTGAACGTAGCTTAGAGCGATTCCACGTGTTTGGGTGTGAATGAGGACCATGCCTAGTGTAAACATACATATTCAAACATGTTGGAATAGTCTGTTTGGTCACACGAGTTGCAGAACGAAATTTGCACCACTTTGTAACTTTGCATTGCTTGCATTTGACACTTGTTCCATCAAGTGAAATTCCATCACCATGGGAAAACCACTTTGAGATATGTTGGAATAGTTTGTTTGGTCACACAAGTTGAAAAATGAAAGTTGCACCACTTTGCAACTTTGCATTGCTTGCATTTGACATTTTTTCCATCAAGTGAAATTCCATTACCACAGGAAAACTACTCCAAGATAGCGAAAACCAAGAGAATTTTTGTAGAGGGGCCCAACGTGATCCTGTAGGATTAGACAAGAATTTTTTAAGCATCATGATATCTGAGTAATAGCATGCTAAAGTTTGCAGCCATTTTGCACTTTGGACTCTTAAGGGATTGATTTGGTTGAACGTAGCTCAAAGTGATTCCATGTGTTTGTGTGTGAAAGAAGACCATTCCTAGCATAAACATACCTAATCAAACATGTTGGAACAGTCTGTTTTGTCACACAAGTTGTAGAACGAAAGTTGCATCACTTTGCAACTTTGCACTACTTGCATTTGACACTTTTCTCATCAACTAAAATTCCACCGCCAGGAGAAAACCACTACGAGGTAGTCAAAACTGAGAGAGGTTTTAGTAGAGGGGCCCAATGTGATCCTGTAGGATTAGATGAGAAGTTTCTAATCATCACGGTATTCGAGTAACAACATGTTGAATTTTGCAGCCATTTTGCACTTTGGACTCTTAAGGGATCTATCCAGTTGAACATAGTTCGGAGCGATTCTGTGTGTTTGGGTGTGAAAGAGGACCATTCCTAGCATAAACATAGCTATTCAGACATGTTGGAATAGTCCATTTGGTCAAATGAGTTGTAGAACCAAATTTGCACCACTTTGCAACTTTGCACTGCTTGCATTAGACTCTTTTTCCATCAAGTGAAAACTAGACACCACCAGAAAACCACTCCGAGATAGAAAAAACTAAGAGAGGTTATTGTAGAGGGGCCCAATGTGATCTCGTAGGCTTAGATGGAGATTTTGTAAGAACCATGGTTTCCAATTAATACCCCATCAAATATTGCTGCCCTTTTGCACTTTGGACCCTAAGGGATCGAGTCTGTTGAATGTAGCTCGGAGCGATTCTGCATGTTTAGGTGCAAAAGAGGAGCATGCCTAGTGTAAATGTACCATTCCTAGCTTAAATGTACCATGTAATTAGAACAAGATCAATAAAATTCATTGTTTCCTTGCATTTTTATATATTTTTACCAGAAATCTAATGATTCCTTGAACTGTATGGTTCTTCATAGGGTGATTGTGTTCTCTTTTTCAATCTCTTTGTGTTTCCACAGACCCAATACATATTTAGAAACCAATTTTGATGTTAGGTTGTTTATTTTCTGAAAGGGAATAAGTTTTTATGGGGTTTTTTTTTTCTGCCCCTGTAGATTTGGATGGAAAAGGGCATGAAAAATGAGGTTTCACTCTATGATTTGATAAAATATTGCATATAGAGGTTGGGTGATTTTAAGAAGGTATGAGGTGGTGTCATGTTCTGGTAAGGTGTGGAACCATTCCTTTCAATAAACCCTCCTCATACTAGCATAAAATAAGGGTTTTGTGGTTTGGCATGGTGGAGTGAGTTTCTCCTGAGAAAAATTATGGATTTGAAGGTTTGGATAGATGAGAATTGCTACCCCAACAAGTTCAAGGGTTGTTGAATGTTTAAAGGTATGTTCCTTTGTAAATTAGGCCTAGTTAGCCTAATGAGGAAAACAAAGGTCATTTTTGATGCACATGTTTCAAGATAGTCACTATTGATTTTGAAGTATGTGTTGTACCTCAATAAAGGCTATCTAGATCAGTCATTTTTTTGTGAAGTTATTTGAGAAGTTTGTGAGAAAAGGTCTAAAACTAGGGTCTGCTGACCTACTAGACAAGGCAAAGTGAAGGGTTAAAATTTAAGAGATAAAGAGTTGTTGGTTGAAAATTTGTTTGAAACTCATTCATTTGAGGTTTTGTGAAGATTGACACCCCTTTCTTACTAATGCAAGAGCATCTACCACGATCCATGGTGCAAGAGCACCATTGGTGCAAAATTGTCCGATAAGGTCAAGATTGTAGGTTGTTGAAGAATTTTGTTTAAAATAAGGTCTGATAGACCATTTTATTATGTATTTAGTCCTTTCTAAGTCATTTTAGGTGTTTTAGGGGATACTTGGCTTGACATTTGATAAATTGCATTTTTGGCAAAGTTGTCAAGAAATAAAGTGTAAAGTTACTTTTTGAGGGAATATGAACAATTAAGGAGTTCAAAAGGTAGTTAGATCCATTGGGAAAGTTTAGTTTCAAGTAGAAACATTATAAATATATTGTAAATACTTGATGATAGGGGGATCTTGAATATTTGAAGCAATAAAAGTTGATTAACACTGCTTTTTATCATATTTTCTGAATTTTTCCATTCTTGGAAGACTTGTACAATCTCGTACAAGGGTGTTTTGACTTGCAAACTATGGAAATTTCTTATAGCAGGTGTTAACTTTCATTTGCAGAAGTTTTGAGAGTCTTATTTTAAATTTTTTGAGTTTGATATCAGATTTTCTTAATCTGCCCTATTAACCCTAATTTTGGTGTGTTCAAAGTCACATAAATGTAAAGTTTTCCCATTCCACCCCCTATGACTACTTTGATTGGTGGAATGTGATTTTTTGAGTTTGGAATAGGTGGTTTCAAGCTTGTTTGTGAAGGGGAGGTCTGAAATTGCATTGGATGTGATGACCTAATGTGAAAATATGAATTTTCCTCATAAAAAGTGGAGGTTTTGGTGGGCCAAAGTGAGTTTTGTGAGAAGGAAGAATTATCTCATGTTTGACTAAGCTAGTGTAGACCAATTCAAACTTGTTTGAATAGGTTTTGTATTTTGGGTATATTGGGAAGTGACTTTTTTAATAAACCCCTAGGGTTTTGGCTAAAAAGTAGGGTTTTATGGATTACCCTTTGTATGGTGGTATGTCAGAGGTATGATTGTGGTACGTGGAGGTTTTGACACATTTAAATTTCTACCCCAAGGTTTTTTAGGGCTTGAATAAGTTTCAATTATAGTTTCTTTGGAAAAAGAGGCTACTTAGAAGCCTAAAATCGTGAAAAGGTGAAATTTGAGTGCTTTGGTTTGAAGTGATCATAGGTGGATTATGAGTATGCAAAATTATGTTCAAATGGGTCCCTAAAGAGGTTCATGTCATCGACTGATGAGGTGTCATTGAGATAAGTTACCCAATTGAGTTGATTCCCAGTGCTACAAGGGAAAAGAGTGATGTTTGAAGAAATGATGAAATTGTGAGGAGTTTATAACCTGACAGTTGTGTTTGCAAATTGGAATTGTGACTTTGTGTGTTGTAGGCCTCCCCCTATTGCATCAATCCACAAACCATCATATTGACTATATCTCATGACCTTTTACATACATTTTACATTTCAAAATTCAATTTTCTATATTTGGAAACTAATTAACAATCAAAGTATAAGGTGTTATACAATCTGCACAAGCATGAAAAAAAAAAAGGAAAAGTGTTGCAAATACAAAAAACATCATCCTTTATTTACTAATTTTGCAATTGTGCAACTAATGCAAGTTTTTCATTTTTACACCAAATGACATCTTTTGTGCAATATCACTTCTCTAATCACCTAATGACCTCTTTGAGACTTTTAATACATTACACATGACCTTCACATGACTTTTTTCACATTGTTTACATTTCAAAATTAAAATTTTGCAAATTTTCCTATTGAAGGCATTTATAGAACAAGGTGCTACTGCACCAAACATGAACTCCAAAATTACAATATTTGAGTAAATCTCATTAAAATTCCTTAGGAACTTCATTCTCACAAATCTTTCACAATGTCACTCATACATTTGAGATTATCTTTAAATGTCTACATCACAGGTGCTCATTATGAGGTTAACTTTAATTGAGTAACTTGAGATTACCTCGCTAAGCTGCACACGATATTTTATACTAGCTTCAAATCATAATTGAGATTTCTCAAGATCATCAAAATAAGGATGTTGCATTTCTTTTTTGGCTGAGATTCTCTTTGATGGCTCATAAATCAGCATTTTTTGCAACAAGAGACCAATCAATTTTTAGTAGTTTACTTACAAATACACAAAGTAAAAGAGAAAAAGAAAAAGCATCCAAAATGGAAATGAAATAAAAATAGATGGAAGGAACTTATAGATAGGCATGCCAATCTCTCAACTTAGTCACTCTTGGCCATACATCTTCACTGCAAGTTCCAAGATACCTATTGCACACAACACCTCTCATGAATAGAGTAAGTTGAAATTTGAGATGCTCTTATAATTTCTACATCATAGCTGCTCATGATAAGGTTAACTTCAAATGAATAACTTGAAATTCCCTCACCAAGCTTTGCACACACTTTTGTAATGGCTTAAAATCATGATTGAGATTTGTCAAGATCATCAAAATAATGATGTTACATTGCTTTTCTGGCTAACATTCTCTTGGATAGCTAATAAATTTGCATTTTTTTACAATGGGACACCAATCAATTTGTAGTAGGTTACTTACAAATAGGAAAAGTAAAAGAAGATGATAGCATTTCCATCAAACAAATTAATGTGCATACAAATATAAATTAATAAAAACCAATGTGCATACTTACAAATTAATCCAATGAACCATCTAGGTCTGCTCTACTCTTTATTGTGTGTAGTATTGCTCCGTGGTCAGACTCATGGACCTTCCACAAGACCTTGTTCAAATTTCTACCCCCATATTTTTTCAAATGAACATTGGATGCCACGACAAGGTTTGAGTAATGAAGAATCTTACGATGTGTGTCAAAGTCCTGAAATAGCCAATTTTTAACACTCTTATGTGACTACCTTCTAAGCCACGTTCCAGTAACAACAACCAAGCTTGTAGGGTATTCAATTTTTTCTCCATCTATAACTGGGGCCTCCAATTTTTGTTTGGCCTTCACAAAATGACACAAGTAATAGTATATTCCCTCTGCATTTCTTTCATCTGCAATAACTGTATAAACTTTCCCTACATTGATATGTGTAGCAAATCTCTTGAAATTAGTCAACACTATGAATACAAGTGCTACAAAGTAATATAACAATATGGAATTTCAAAAACTAATCAAGTAGATATATTACCTGGTTGAACTAAATCTAATACATGGTCAAAGTCTACCGATGATTCCATCTATGTTAGTTCCAATGTCGTCGGAGGGCGATATGTGTGAAGTGGGTTGAGATAACTTGTCAACCATTTGTCAATCCACTCCTCTAACTCACAATCATTCTAGGCTTGCATTGTACATGAAGAACCAAAACATGCCATCTTCCATGTATGAATACTCCATGAACTTTCATTTGATCTAGGGAAAGAGTGTGGCTCACTCAATCTTGTTAGTGTACAACAATCCTCATATGGTGCAATGTTAGTATCATTCATCATCCAAAAATACCTACGAACTAAAGACATGCCTTCATTACCTAGACCCATCGAAGCATTACACCACTCGATAATTGATATTTCATCTATCAAATTTGCATTGTCTTTATACTTTGACTCTTCTGGTGATAATGCTCTTTTCACGCATGCTCCTGCACCATCATGCTTCCCCTTTCCATGCCTGGCCTCACAAAAGTTCCACATATGTTGTGCACATGTGATGACATGCATCTTGCTCAACCAATAGAACATGCACGAGAACTATGTTGCATAGTTATCTGACCATATTATATGTCGATTGTATGTTCTGCCCCTCTAAGCCAAATCACTGTAGAACATCTGGAAGCAACCTTCCACAAACCCTGGAGAATGTGTACGATCATCACTAATATAAAAGTGATACTCCCACAATACCTTCCTTTGGTCATCTGTACTATCAGCTGCATGAATGAATGTTATTTGCACAAATATTGAAACCTATGTGGAGTTGTAATACTATGACCACACCTAATGTTGTGGTTGTAAAGTGTAGTTCTCTGCAAATTCAACCATTGATACTATGCTTCCAACTAGAAAGGTGTTCTTGCATAGTTTGAATTGTGTGTCCAGCCATCGGGCTCTATGGGTATGCCTTGCATATTCATACACTATATTGTCACAAAACATGGACATAAACTGATACACTAGAATCTTTTGAACAACCAAATCACACCGTTTTTCTTGAGACCCATATTTTGTAGCATATGGCACCATTTTATACTTCCTTAACTCTACTAGTTTTTCCCCACCTCATATGTGCTTTCCATATGTTGACATATTGGCATACATTGTAATCCACTACAATGCTCACATGAACCATCCAAGGATGTTGTCCTATAGAATATTTAGCCATCCTCTATTTCACATAAAAAAATTTAGAAGAACTCTCTTGAAGATTTTGGTGGGGCTTCTATGCCACAATCTTGCAAAACATTGTTAGTATGCAAATCACAACATATAGAACGATAAACATCATAATGGTTAGAGAATTCAATATGTAGGCTACAACAACAAGTAGTGCATGTGTGATTGATCTTGACATAAAAAGGTTTAAAAATTTCAAAAAATATTTGACAAATACTAATTTGAGGATAATCCATTTGAAATTTATGAAAAAAATGGGTTTGAGTCATATCCAAAAAATGCTTTGGATGTGGCTCACGGTTTCGACTACTGATTCTCCTTCTTATCACATCCCTTTGATTCAGAGATGGCCTTGTGTTATTCTTCCAATACTCTTCAATTAGTGTTCTCAATGCTTCAACAAAATTTTTATCTTTTTGTGGCAGTCTCCCTAAGAATGCTGATAATTCATTTGAATCAGATTCCTCAATTATTGGCCACCTTTGAATGGCTTTTGATAAAGTTTTTCTACTAATTCTCATATGTTCACTCATCTTTCTAATGATACGAGCTCTCTTTGTTTGATTGCTTACCAAAGTCGATGTAATGACATGTCGTGTGACATTACTATCCTTTGAGCATGAGGTCTTACCCACGCTCTCATATGCATCCATTAGATTATTCACAATAGTGTTTTCACTCGATACATTTGATGTTCTCAACCCAAGAGTCTTCATGATGTCTCTATACTTTATACCCCGCATCATTTCAACAAATAGTTGGCATCTTGCAGTCTCATATAGCCTTTCAAAGTAGAATTTTGAAATCTTATTAGCATAGCTTCTACAAGTGTGTGTTGGAATCTTACCTTCCATGTGTTGCAAAATATCCTCATCAATATTAATCAAATACTTTGGCTTTCTATGAAAAATTCTAGGTGGTTTTCTCCTAGGTACATACATCTCAACATTAGGGATTTCATCAATATTTAATTGAGCTGGGCTACATTGCATACCTTCAATCGAAGGTGGAGTAGACATACCTTTAGGTTCTCGTGGGGATGATGGCATACCTTCTTCATCAAATCCAAGTAATTATGTACTCTCAACTTGAGATGCGTTGGATGGTGTCCAACCATATTCACCTGCGATAGATGGTGTCCCTCCATGTTCACCTACGATAGTTGGTGTCCCTCCATATTCGCTTGTGCTTAATGGTGTCCCTTCGTATTCACTTTTTGTAGAGGGTGTGTCTCCAACTACGGTATCTGAATCTATCTTAGCACAATGCTTTCGCATTCATGCCCTTTGTGCTTCCAAATCCTTTTCTCTTTTTCATGATTGGTGTTCCTCTTTAGTTGGCCTGTTTTCATCAATAGTACCCAATTTCTTCTTTTCATGATGTGCCCTCAACCATTCTCTCTCTTTTCTTTGAAGGTTTCATACTCTTCATCTATTAGTTTATTCCTTCTTTTTTTATTCAGCATGGTGGATAATTTTACATGTAGCATGGTAATGAGATGAATATTAGTTCCTAAAGTATTTTCCCATTCAAATAAATGAAATATGTCATTCAAGCCTTCACTAAAATACTTACAATCATCTTGTACAAGACTATTTCTAGCATAGAAAAAGTTGGTGTAGGGGCATGCCATGTGGTGTAGGGGCACCATTTAAAGTGTTTGGTTCATTCATGGGTTTAAGGTCGAGATTGTAGGTTGTTGATCAATTTTGTTTAAAATAAGGTCTATGAGACCATTTTATTATGAATTTTTTTGATGAATTTTGAAGGCCTCTTATCAATTTTGTAAGTTTCAACTATGAAATAACTCCATAACACCTACTGTGAAACTTGTAACTTAGTGGGATGGATAGGGAAAGGTAGGGTATGGAGTGGAGATGGTCAAAATTGTGTTGGAAAGCTAGTGGAGTGTTGACAAGCTAGGTCACTCACTAGATTTCCAATGTGGTATGGTTGAGAAGGTAGGGGCAGTGTATGCCTCATAGGAATGGGGTGTCACAGTGGTGTATTCTCAACCCTACCGAATTGGCAAGCTAGTGGAGTGTTGGAAAGCTAGCTCACTCACTAGCTTGCCAATGTGGTATGGTTGAGAAGGTAGGGGTAGCATATGCCTCATAGAAATGGGGTGCCACCATATATCACCATGGCACCCCATTTCTATGAAGAATGCATTGCCCTACCTTCTCATCCCTACTGCATTGGCAAGCTAGTGGAGCATTGGCAAGCTAGCTCACTCACTAGCTTGCTAATACGGTAGGTTTGAGAAGGTAGGGGCAGTGTATGCCTCATAGAAATGGGGTGTCACGATGATTACATCACTGTGACACCCCATTTTTATGAGGCATACGCTACCCCTACCAAAGTCAACCATTTCTAAGACCAGCCTAAACACACAGTTTTAAGGTTTGAAAGTCATTTAAAATGGTGTTTTGACCCATTCCTCTCATTGTTATAACTCTAACTTGAGGAATGGGTCTGTAACATCACTAAAAAGGTGTGGAAATTTTGAGTGTGTGTATGGGAGGTCAAGAGTTGAGTTGGGCATGAATCCCTAGAGTGAAATTTGGTGTTTTCCATGTGAATTTGAGAGGTTTTGACATGCTAAAGTGAGTATTGTGTTAAGGAAGTGTTGTTTCTTGTTGAATTGAGTTTGTGCAGGAAATTTTAGACCTATTTGAGGTGGTGGCATGTTTTGATAAGGTTGGGAAGTGTGTTTTCCAATAATCCCTAAGTTATTTGGCTTAAAAAAAGGGTTTTTGGTTTTGGCATCTCAATGGATGAATTTCTGAGAACTAATTGTGAATTCTTTGGTTTGAATACATATAAATTTCTTCCCACGTGTTTGGAGGTTTTGGTCAATTTTCAAGATAAGTTTCTTTGCTAAAGTGTCATAATTTGATGCCTAGTTGGTGTAGAAAGCCTGATTTGAGAAAGTTGTTACAAAGTAACCAATAGTGTTTTGTTGGCATGTGATTGTGTACCCTAAAGGGTCCTTGCAATGGTTCAATTCTTGGTTTGAAATAATCTTATTGAGAAGAAATACTTGATTGAAT
>VDFB02184586.1:0-22227 GCA_007258455.2 Sequoia sempervirens | reverse complement strand
ATAAATCCATTGTATTAATTGGGCATCAATCAGGTAACAAAGCCTGCTAGACAGAAAGTCCAAAATCTGCCAGACGATGGCCAGATCATATCCGATAACCCCATTCACAAGGGAACAAAATCATCCGGTCGAATTAAGGAAAGGTGGTGGATTTTCCAACGGTCTAGAGCAACTATAAATAACTTACACTAAACCTCTGAAAACAGAAGAAAATAAGAGAAGCACTCAAATCCAATCTACGCTATCAGCTCGCTCAGCTAGTGATAAGAAGGCATGGCGGCAGAGAGGGAGGGAGCAGTAGTAATGAAGGGCCACGCAGAAGGGTTAAAGCAGGCGGCGGCTCTGCTCAAGGAATTCGGGCTTCCGGAAGGACTTTTGCCACTGGCAGATGTGGTGGAGGTAGGGTATGCCAAGAGCACGGGTTACATGTGGATTACGCAGAAGAAGAAGGTGGAGCACACTTTCAAGCTCATCTCTAAGCAGGTCAGCTACGACACAGAGATCCATGGATACATTCAGCAGGGGCGAATAAAGAAACTGAAGGGAGTGAAGGCAAAGGAGATGCTCATCTGGGCTCCCGTCGGCGATATCACCCTCGAGACCCCTCCTACCGGAAAAATACAGTTCAAGAGTCTGGCCGGCATCACCAAGACCTTCCCCGTCGAGGCCTTCGCTGCAGGCCAGTGATTCCTCGCAATTAGTACTACATACATTATCTCACCCACCCGCCTGCTTTGTTCGTTGCTTTTATTAAGTCGACTCTTTCATTCACGTAGTATGATTCTCTAGCAAGATAGCAATCATTCCTATCCTCCCTTGTATTAGACGCATCTTCCTCTAAGTTTACTTATATTTGAAAGATTGCAACGTTATAAAATTTCTTCTTGTTGATTTTGTAAAGAGGAAAGTTTTGGCAAATCTTTTCTTGTTGCTTAACTTGTTTAGCTTCCAGGCCGGAATAAGAGGAATTCCTTTTGGATCGAAGATTCAAACCCAATAAATAGATGTAAAAATAGCGCAACGAGGTGCAATGTATATGCTGATAGCAGGATATATTCTAGCAATATATTGAAGGGTAGGGTAAAAAATCGCAAGAAAATGTAAACTGTTTTTCTTAAGACTAACTGATCGGATGCGAGAAGATTTGAATATGAACAAATGAAACTTTATTTAAATCGGTATGCTATGCTAAATGGTTTCACAACATAATATTTTTTGTACAATGAAAGAAAACCTGTAACTTAAAAGGTCAATTGGATTAAGTACAGTTGTTAATGATATACCTTGTGACCAAATGTAACATAATGGAAAACTGCATGTTGCGGGAAAATATTTTTTTTAATACAAAAATTAATTTATGACACATGAAAATCAGTAACTCGAGATTGGTTATGTATACTACAATTGTTGGTGGTTGGCAATGAGGTTCTATGATATATGCCATGTGTCTTCAAGACCTACAAACAAAAGCAATGGAATGGTTAGCAAAAATCCCAACAATTTTTTTTTTAGGCCTTGTCATTTAGGCAAATACCAATTATTTAATTTATAACCCCACAATGAGGAGGCACTAAATCACACATGATTAACATCAAGGAATAATCATCTCCCCTTGTTAAGTATTAATAAACCTTCAGTTACAATTCGTTAGGTCTGGGTTTTATTTTTACGCCTACACTATATCATTTTCTAGAATATAATTCCTTCAGATAGATTTCAAAATTCGTTTCTTCTTTCAAGTTTTCTAAGCCTATTGTTGTCTGCTATGCATGTAAACTACAACCATGCAGTATGTTAAAGACATAATAATGTGTACAAAAAATTGCCAAACATGCACAAGTGAATTCTGGGCAATAGCAAACGAAAGATAGAAGGTTGCATCTCTATACAAAATGTTTCTTTCATGAAGCAAATTACAAATATAAATCATAGTTTATCAATCCTGTGTACAAAGTATATTTCTGGGAGTTGCAGAGAGATTTTCTCTTGAATACAGGGGTACAAAATAAATTTTTGTTTTATCTAATCTCTCATATCTCTCATAAATTTGTGCTTTTTTCCTGGGTGGAATGTTGATTTTCTTTGGGCAGCTACATATTGAAAAACACCATGATTAGTGTTACATAAAAAGATAAAAAGATTCTTCAATATTTACATTCCAAATTTTGGTGCTTCATGATGAATATCAATTAACACATTCAACTACCCTGTGTCACACATCTTCTTATCAACTGCTGAAAATATCAATTTTGCGGGCAATACTCTTCGCAACTATACCAACTACAGTAAAAACAATAACAAGAATTAACCAAATAAAATGACATACTCTGGATAAATAGCAATGGTTATTTCAATGTTGACTACCTAGGGCACTGCAAGTATCTAAAAATAGATGGCCATCATCAGCTGATACAAGAATAAAAACCCTGTTGCTTTTATTACTTAAGCAAGAATATAATACATTCAAGACAATTCGCAATGGTGATTTCAATGCTGAGTACCCACCCAAAAAGGAACTCAAGTTATAGTTCATTGCTTGTTTTTAACTTTTTTAAATTACATACACTTTAAAATTATAATGATCCCATTGGAGGGGAACTTTGGGATTCTTTTGTAACAAATGTGGATTTCAGGTTAGACACAAATTCTTGGAACTTTCCATATGCACTCATTATCAAATATTTTGGTAGGAAATCAAACAAATATAGGGTGCTCTTGAAATTAAATTGTGTGAGTGGGTGGTTCAAATTTTTAGTACAACTGAATTTTTTTTTACAAGTTTCCATTACACTTGTTGTTTAGTATTTAGTAAAAGTAATCTGAAAATTTAGGATACATGCAAGCTTCCATTTGGAACTAAATCTCATAAGTCTATGCCAAAAGCTTTCAGAACAACTCAACTACAACTTTTTGTGGGTTTTCATCTCAATTGAAGGAAAATTCAGTCTGGATGTTTGCTCTCTTCATAAAATAGTGCATTGGACCATTTCCTTGCCATCTACTTGATAGCAATGTGATGCATTCACTATGCATATAGAGGACAACTGCCTAAAATATGAAACCATCTCCAGATTAGAGCAACCCAATCCATCAAGAAGTTTTGAGATTCTTGAATAGAATGATATATCCAACATCTTCACATGACTCAACTAACTGAATAATTGTAGTTGATTTTAGTTGAAATTTTCAAAAAATAAAAAACTGGGGTGCCTATTTGGAACACTAAAAGAAGTTTTGGTATGACACCATTAGGATGTTATAGAACTGATTTTCCTAGTGCATGCTTTACAGTGACAGAAGACTCGAATCAGAACAACTATTGATGCATTGGATATAACAAAATCGAAAGATGGAGAGATAAAGTGATTAAGGCTGAGCACATGAATTAAAAGGTTGTGTCAAAGCTTTTTAAAGGGAAAAAAAATCTGCATACAAAATTCCAATAAGATAAAATGGTCAATGAACTCAGGCTAACGTAACACAATTATGTCAAATATAGCATTCAGTTGTTTGGCTAACTATACAAGATTTGTATGAATATTGTAGTATATGTATTATGCAGCTATTTATTTTCAATTTCCATGCTGATATTTAATGGTTATTGAGTATACCAAATTTGTAAGAAAATTAGCTTACAAGTTCAATGATCATTGCTAGAGTTTTGGCCAGCAACATCCATGCTTTTACTTTTATTTGTTTTTAAATTTTAGATGTTTTTATTTAGGGCACAAGCTTTAAATGAGGTTGTTTTATTTTAAGTGACTATAGTACCCACAACTACAATTTGTAAAATAATATTTTTTTAATTTATTAATTCTGAGCAGTTGGGATACTCTAGAATATTTTTAGAACAATTTTTGTGATTAAAAAACTAAAAATAAGCCCCTAGTATATCAAATTTGTGGGTTATTTCTTACCCTTGGCATCAATATTTTTGTAGTTAGATTGGCAAGAGTTCCCAAAGTTAGTGTCACAGATTATATATGCAAGCTGTGCAATAGAGGAAACTGCCAATTATTTTTGTGGAGATGTCCTCTGCCAAGACCTTCTAGTTTTATTTCATGCTCAATTTAATTACTATTCTAATGACTTCTCCTGGCAAGGACTTCTCCTTGAAGACAACTAAATGTGTACAAAAATTCGTAATTGTTTATAGCATATGTTACTGCTGAGTGATATTGGATCTCTAAGGAAAGCAAGATGCAAGACTTTTCACAAGCATCCCTCATTTCTAGTTTGGGAGAATTGAGAATTTACAAATAGAAATTTCCTTTGCTTACTAAATTTAAAAGCAATTTTCTTCATAAGATGTTGATTCATTACCTCTTGGAACACAAGCTCAGATGTTAGCCCTTTTGGCCTTCTTAGGGGAAGATTTCCCTTGTAACCTTTTTACTACATTTACATAATTTCCTGTTCCATGATGCAATATAAGATACATTTCTTAGAAAAAAAGAGCTCTAACCACAAGATGATCTATAGATATGCTCCAAAAATTCCAAATTTTGCAGTCTAAATTTATCACGTTTTATGGACATAAAATTTGAGCAGTAGCCATTTCCATGTGACTCTGCCCTACACTTTTTTAAACAGTATGGAAAGCGATGCTAAAAGACATTTGCACTTCCAATGAAATATGATTTTCTTATTTGGATAAATTTAAATGTATTTTTCTCCATACTATTTCTTATAAATCATATCACAATTCTAAAACCTTCATAGATATTTCATTTCCCGTTGCTCCGTTAGTTTTTCAAACATGTCATTTATTTAGAAGAACAAATTCAAGGAGCTTAAAATTTTGAGAAAATTTGCAAAACCCTGAATGTCCACAAGAAAAATGTGTTTCCCCATTGTGAAATGTCTTATTAAAGCAAGTGATTGACAAGAATCTCTCACACATACATAAACCAAAACAAATGCTATTCAGCCATAGAATTCAAACAATTTTACTATACAAGAGGCAGAGCTCACACAAAGCTTTTTGCTTTGGTGAAAGCCTCATGTATGATCCTCTATGAATTCTGAAACCACAAGACATTTTCATTTCTCGTGCATTGATATTATTATACATCCAAATTTAAGTGTTTGTAATTTTGTACCATGTGTCATAGAAACTAAAAGTAATTATTGTTCAAAAACATTCATGGACCCTTCACTTCATGTTTCTTTTTTGCTTTGCCATGGAATTTACAATCACAAATCCTGAAAACATAGAATTTTGAGAAAAATTGCAAAACCCCTGGTATAAATAAGCAAAATGTGTTTTTCTCAAATGAAACCAGTATTATTGTTGCAAAAATATTTCAGGATTAACACTCTCAAACCAGAAAAATGTGTTTCAGGGACATGGAATTCAACTTGTGGGGCTATGCATGACAGGAAAATCTCACACAAGTTTTTTTTCATCAATGCTTCATCTATAGTCCTAAAACAGTCTCTTTTAATGGATATGATCATGGCATACCCTGAAGGATATCACAATATTATAGTGGAGGAAGAATCGTTAATTTTTATTATTATTACTTTTTATTGTTCTAGGGTATATGGCCTCTTTCCATATGGTCCTCATTATTGTTTTTGAATGTTTTTTTTTTCTTTCCTAGGGCGGTTCCCATCTAGCTTTTGTGGTTGTTTGCCGACCTTTTCTTCATGGCCAAGAAGAGTTTGGGATTTTCAAGGGATCTTGTCTACCCGAGAAGGGTTTTTGATCACAGGTTAAAATATATATTTAACTGTTTTAGTGTGGCCAAGCTGAAAGTGATCAATTCCATCCTGGGCAGTGACAACATAGAGGATAATGACCACCTTCATTTGTGTGCATCAGTCTTGGATCATATTGAAGTTGAATTGGTAGAAGTTGTCAATGCAATAGATGTAAGGGCTAGCTTGATGGAATTTTTAGGGAGGTCATGATGTTGGAGTGCTCTGAGTTCCACCCGAAAGAAAATCCTCCCCCATTGGTGCTTTCTACGAAAATCATGTATGTGCAGGGCTTCTACACTATGAAAGCAGAATCGTTGGATTTAATCTTGGATGTCAGAAACCTACAATGGCTCCTTATGTCAGTTGTTTGATCTGGCAACCATTATTTGCTTATGTAGTGTGTTTGTATTTTGAGGAGTAGGGTAAGGACATCCTTTGAATCATGAAAGCTGGAGGAAATTTTGTCAGGCGTTGTAGTTGCAACAGCCTTCGTTGACATGCATGCAGAATGCGGAAGCATAGACAAGGCGTGTGAACTATTTGACAGAATGCCTCAAAGAAATGTGATCTTAGGGGCGGAGATGATTGCAGGATATGAACGAAGTGTATTTGTTGAAAAGGCTTTAGAAATTTTTGAGTAGATGCATTTGAAGGTGTAAGGCCAAATCCTAACACATTTGCTAGCGTCCTGCCTATGCCAACATGGGTGCTTTGGAGCAGAGTATGTGCACCCATTAGAGCATGAGTAGACATGCACACAAAATGTGGAGGTTTAGACAAGGCACATGAACTATTGAAAAATGACAGCACCAAACGAAAAAGAAATTTCTAAAACCATGGCTAGTGTCTTACCTCAAGATTGTGCCTCCAAATCATAATGTTTGTCAACATGCCTGACAACTGAATGGAACTCGTACAACTTCCCAGTCAATGAGACAATGATGAGGCCAATTCCAGATTTACAGAGCATAGAAAGTCCCATTTTGGTAGACGTAGGGAGGATGAGCGATGTGGCTTTGGAATCTCACTTACTCCTCTCAATCACCTTCGCTTCAGAGGTTTTTTAAAACCATGTTTTAATTCTCCCTTTCCCTGGCCATTCTCAGCCTTGCTTCCATATTTCACATTCCCCACCTTGCTCAATCATTCCCTCTCCATTATCTACTCACATCCTGAGGAAATAATGTCCATCTCAACTGCCCTCGAATGTGCCTTTATGGAGGTTGTAGGTTCATCTTTCTCTACACACCTATCATTTCCACATCCTGTAGTCTTCTCATGCGGAAGAATGGGTGGCCATACCTTGACGTGAAAAATGGCATGGGTACCATGCCTTATTAAATGCGTGCTCTCCCCATCCAACTTGTGGTTGCTTTGAATGCGGAGGACACTGTTCATTTCTAGCATGGACAATTTTCTCGACATCGGACATCAGACAAATCCGGTGGGATTTCCCAACCAGAATAGCCAATCGGCTAATTATTTACAAGAGTAGCAACATCTGCTACCAAGCTAGGATAGAGGACTCCAGCAGGAAGAACTGTCTTGCAGTTCCCAAAATCAGTAGCAGTGACGTGGGTGTTGTGGAAATCGATGTGCCCATCCAAATCGAGCATTGTCCGAGGTGGACATCCCTTACACACAGGAAAATCACATACAAGATTGTGCAGTTAATAAGCATGGCACCCCCCTTCTCACCCCATACCCATCCACCATCCCACGTGAAAGGAGTAAATGCAGTAAGTACCCAGTAGGAAAACTTTTCGGCATCAGGCAGGGAGATGATTAGTCGATTTCACACATAATAGCCTATAATGCGTGAGGCTTGAAAAAGTTTCGGCATCAGAGAATTTTTTGGTGTGAAATTCCCACCTATAATAGCCTATCGGCTAAATAACAATTCAAATATAAAAAATAATACATATAAAAAATATAAATGATGTAATAAGAAACAAATTAATTTAAAATTTGATAAATAAGAGTGCTTTAAATTAACAAAATGAGCATACAAAATGTATATAAAAGTAAAAGATGATACAATAAAAGTTGAATTAGATTAATAGATAGATATGGGTCTAAATAAACATTGTTATTAATTGATCTTATTTTCTCTTTTTATAAACAACTGTGGCATGTTTTATGATTCACTAGATTAAGAATTTTTGGTTTTCTCAATGGAAATCATAGAGATATGAATGTAGTAGCTTGATTAATTGGTGCAAGAGGGTGAGTGAAATTGAATAAGGCTTTTATAAAATATCTTAGTTGAATAAGTATGTAACTAGAATGATAGAAACATGTTATTCCAACTTAATTTAAAAATCAAAGTCTACAAATAAAATATACACAAGCTCCAACTACTATAAGAGTATGGAGTAGCTTGGAATTTCTAGATTAGGATAAAAAGCCACATATGACATGAATAAAGCATGTCCATGTGATTAAAATGATGTTTTTTTTTCTCTATTTCCCTTGCCAAATTATCATAAATAATGAGTGAGTAGTCAATCCACTAGCTAGTAGAGGCTTTCTTCTTATACCTTAGCTACATTCAAAGACACTTATTCCAACCTTTAGTAGATATTACATAGCTATACAATATTTCTCACAAACCTATCATGAGTCTTATAATACAAAAAAATCTTTTATTTAGTTAGTTTTTAAGTTCCTCTTACACCTATAATTCATGACATCAAAAGTTTCAAATGGGATACCTATTAGCAAAAAAAAATATAAACTAGGCCAATTCCTTCTATCTTAGATATATGTGTTGAACACTTGGAATACTAAGAGGGGGGTAAATCAATATTTTATTAAATAATTCAGCTATAAACCATCCAAACATTAAAACACATCTAACTACAATTGTAAGTAAAGATATGAAAGAGATCATAGCACCACATAACACATAAACACTAGGATTTTTATGTGGAAAACCTAAAATGGAAAAAACCACAATGAGGATTAGCTCACAATATATTATAATTGGTTATAAGATATTACAGGGGCACATTGCCAAGATACACTGTCCTTGAAAGGCTCAAGCTTGAGATGATTACAAAATGGAGTGTGGCTCACTGCTAAAAATTGAACTGATAGAATACACCTTTCATGTGTTGAATTCAATTCCAATTAAGGTCTGAAATACAAAATCTTGCACTAGTCTGCAATCTCACAACATATACTACAGTTCTGCTTTGATATAGAACTCATACATATAAGCTCACACAAAATCACACTATCACACATTTCTTATCATATGTCACACATCACACATGTATCACACCTTCTATACAAATATATATCCTTACACATCAATTAGGTCAACCTGATTAGATGTACACATGCTTAATTCAAAAAAATCTTGTCAGCTTGAAACAAAATTCCTTTCACGCTTAAACCAAAACATGCAAGGCATAAATTAGGTTAGCACAAACCTAAAAAGGATCTATTTCTTCTTGATAGTTTCATGATTGTGTTTAAGGATTATTTGAGTAGATTCATTTGTTTAGTTTATGAATTCAACTCTATATTTACATTATGTGCTTCCCATGTCCCTTGATGTTTTTATCCCATCATTGATAACTAATTTGAGAAAATTGATTTGATGGGTCTCATTGGTTTCTTTTATTGCACTCATATACCTTCCTCCTTATTCATATGAATAATTATTCAAATTATGTGCTTCAACCTATTCTTTTGAATGAAATTTATATTTTTTAGGTGTGGTGTATCTTGATTGTGATGCTATGATTTTTGAAGCCCAAGAAGGATGATAATATTTATCTTTCATTACACAAATTGTTGATCATGTAATATGATATGTTATAGGTTGAGTGAAAAGTCTTGTACTTTGATAAGAGAGTAGTGTGTGGAGTTTTGATATTGTGTGTTATATACTAGGTGGCCATAGTGGAGCTTAGCATGTTGTAGTGTGATATTTTAACTATCTAGAGGCTTAAGGTCCTTAGATTAATTTATGGACAACTCTTATATGTGAAGGACTATTTTAATGTGCTTTTTGTGATTGGCTAGTTCCAAGATGAGTTGGAATTTTGGTAAACCTATAGATATGAAGGCTAAGTGTATTTATACCATAGAGGTGCATCATGGTACTTGATTTCCACTTATGGTGTGATCAATTAATTTTATTGGTTTCATTTTCATGTAAAAATAGTGCACAAATAAAATATTTAAAACTATTAATTCATATAATATTTTATATCTAATTGTAAACCTTTGGTTGAGATAAATGGTTAATGCATATAAGATGAAAGGAACTAAAAGTATGTCACCAAAAATTTTCTACCTATATGAATGAATGGTTGGTTAGACCACAATTTATTTAACACATTCTCTCCTACTTCTAACAACATAGGTAAGCTTCAAGATCTCCATTGAAACACTAGGGTTCGATAAATATTATAGGTAGTGGTGATTTCTTGAGAAGACAAAAATGATTTTGATAGTATGGCTTGAATGTATTTTGGATTATTTCCTTTACCAAAAATTTACCCATTGTGGACACTGATTTTGGATTACCCAAATGCTTTAGGCTCCTTCTAGGGTTTTTCACCTAAAAGGAGAAAGAATGGGGTCCAAGATGCAAATGTCAACACTCAATATTAATGTAAATGAGATGTAATGTGTCTAATTATGATGTAATAATGAACTGATCTAAAAAGAAAATGATTTAATGACGCAAAACCTAAGAAATGCAATGTGTTGGAAAACACACTATGATATGCAAAAACACCTAAAAATGCAAGTAAATGATGAAATAACTGAATAGAACTGAAGAGGTGCACCTAGAATCTAAAATATGATGTGGAGAGATTATAGAATCTTGTAGGGGCTAACTTCAAAATGCTAAAGGCACGGGACACTTTGCTTGAAGCTAGGCGACTTAGTCAGTTTTGGGAAAACTTGAGAAACAGAATCGCCAAAATGCAGGTATCCAAAATAGAAAAAAAATTTAGGAGACTGTGATGGGACTAATTCACCACTAGTGGCAACTTAGTCCACAAGAGATTTCAGAATTACAGAGACGGGATCCTCTAGCTTCAAGTGCACTTACTTTTGATAGGTGTTAGGTCTTGATTATGAGAAAATGAGATAAAAAGAGTCTCCAAGCTTGAATTAGGTCTTTGGTGACTTGAATAGCTTTGAAAACTTGTTGACCACTTTTCAACACCTATTTCTTTGACAAATCTGCCACACAAAGTCGCAAACACACATGCAAAGAGGGAAAAATGGTTGAGGGTTAGAGTATAGGGGTTTGCCTTGGTCAAACCCCACTTTGGTAATCAAACCCTAGATAATGAAATGAAATAAAAATAGAATGATAAATAAACAACATGCAATGTCATAAACTTACCAAACTCTTAATGTAGAAATCTGAAGATATGTAATGAAGTGCTCCAATAAATGACTTGATTATGCTTAGAGTGCTTGAATGCTTGAGAATGATTAAGTTATTTTCTTAAGAGAATGCTTGAATGAATGGAGGTTAAAATGAGAGAAAAAACCCTTATTTATATTTGTTCTTACTAAATTTCCCAAAAATAAGACATCATAGACCGACCTCAAGGGTTAGAGAATGAAATCCCATCAGAAATTTGAAATAATTTTGATTTTTGTGTCAAAAAGGCTAAGTTGCCCCTATTGGTGACTTAGTCCCACTTAAACAAATTAAGTGGGTGTCGGGAATTAAAGAGCATTAAATGTTTTCTAATGGGAATATCCTTAAAAACAAACTTAAGGAGGGCTGGAAAGTGTATTAAGGAGTCATTTAAACATGATAAAGGGTTGATTTAGTGATGAAAAGTCTAGAAAAGCATGAAAGTGAGTTACAACACTTTAAAACACTTTGAAATAAGACTTGGTAAGTGATAAAAATGAGTTATTTAGGTGAATTATAATGAAAGGGTCCTAGAAAAGTGTGAAAGTGGGTTACAACACTTCACAACACCTTTACAAAACATCCTAGAAGTCTTAATGATTTACAAGGGTCCAAGACCTAATGTGAATGTGTTGGACACATTACAACATTAAATCTAGGAAAAATCAAGCCAAAGTCCATAAGAGAGACTCAAGTGAGCACAAAAATATCAACTATACATTTTTTAGCAACACACTCATGATCTGAAAAATATCATATTTCCCCATGGTTTGAGGCCTTAAAATTGATCCTTGAGGCTCCAAAGGTTGGCCTCTAAATCCATAACCATAGAGCTTATAAGGTGGAGTACTACCATTACCATTATTAGTGGCTTTATGAGTAACCATACTAGTATACTGTCCATCCTCTTTCTTTTTTAGGAGGTGGAGTTTGAAGAACTAATTGAGTAGTAGCCTTGATGCATGAAGAATCCAAAGGGTAGTCCCTAATCGTATGCTCAAAAGACTAGCAATGATAGAAAGTATTTGATATTTTTTGATATAGATCACATTGGAGGTGCCTCATCTCACCAATTTGTATATCAAGTATCTTCTTGAGATCCTTAGAGAGGTAAAATTCAACATAGACCATTTTCGGGATCAATCCAAAAATAACTTATCTAGTTCAACATAAATAGCAATGCTTAAGGAAGAGGTTATTTTGGTTAAAAATATCCATCATGACAAGGGAAAACTAGGAAATTGCACCATAGTAGGGACACAAAGAGCTTTATTTTCTAAGATGAATAAATTTGTAGTCTAGAGTGAGAACACTAGAAAGGAAGAATTGGCATACCAATGATGATGCTTAAGAATAGCCTTGACATGGCTTGTTTTGGTAACATGTAAAAGAAATAAACTTTTGGTAACTTTTTAAAGGGCCTCAAAATGAATCCCATGTGGAACCCAAGCCTTGGTCACCTAGAATTTAAGTATGCATTGAGGGGGGACCTTTCCCAAACAAATAATCTATCAATGCAAAATTTTCTATTGAGCAACATGGATTATAAAAATTAGGAATGGAAAGAACCACATTTGGGGGGTTTTTAGTGGACATACCTCATGGAGTGCCTTGGAAATAAAATTCTTAGGATGCTTGAGAGGGGGAGCCATTATAATGTGTTGTCAAAACTTTTACTCCAACAACACTTGTGAAGTTAGTAAAGGTTCAAACCATTTACAAGCATGAATCTTAGAAAGAAAAATAATTACTACAAAGAAATAATGCCATTTTACTTGCTTCAAAAATAATACATGTGATATCAAAGTGATGAAACTTAACAATAACAAAGCCAAAACCCTAGTAGAGCCCAATCATACATTTTTATTTGAATGTAAACTTGCTTTAACAACATAATAAAGAGTTAAAAATACATTAAAATCCCTTAAAATTTCTCAAACCAAATTCTACAAAGATAAATTCCTAATCAAAATTATATTGCTCTTCTAATACTTTTAAATTTCTCTAAAACATATCAAAAATAAAATAAATAAATTAATGAATTTAATAATATCAACATTTCAGAAATAGAACCCAATATTGCAATATTTAATTTACATTTAATGCTCCATCCATCCAAAATTTGTAAACCATTAGCAATAGAAAGAAAAAAAATCAAACTCAAAACCCTCTTTAAAACTTCAAACTTGAACATAATTATCAAACCCCTAATCATGAAGCACACCTTATAACTTCAAACCTTCTATACCAAAAAAATATGTTTTCAAAATATTAAAATGTACTATAGAGTGATAACTCCAAGATGATATCTTTCTCACATCTTCATTTCCCTAGTAGAAAAATTAAAGTATTATGGTAGAAAAATTAAAGTATCTTGAAAATAAAGACAAGTAAAATGAGAAACCCTAAACTCAAAATCCTAGTAGAAATCAAGAAACCCTATACTCAAATCAACAAGGTGGGCGAGCAATAAACTTTGGTGGCAAGATACTTTTAGGGAGCCTTCTGTCTACTACACTTATGTGTGTTTTTCTTCGTATGTGTCATTCTACCTTGCTCTCTTAACATACACAAACACACAAAGCTAACCACCCACACCCCACCTGTCCCCCCGACACACACACATAGAGAAATATTCACAATCCTCCCAAAAAAACTCGTTAAAATAGTGAAAATATGATTAAAAAAATAACAAAGAAATCTATTAAAATAATTTCCAACATAAACCAATAGAAAATAGGTAAATATCATTTTCAAAACTATTAAATAAAAAATTATTTGTAAACTATAAAATTGTTACTCAATTTTTAATTTTATATAATAATTAGCCAAATAAATAAAGGAAATCTCATGGATTCGTTAATATTCTTGCCTTCGGCCGATACTACCCAATACTTTATCCAAAACGAATCCATTGTAACAAAGCCTGCCAAACAGAAAGTTCAAAATCTGCCAGACGATCGACAGATTATATGCGATAACCCCATTCACGAGGGAACAAAATCATCCGGTCGAATTAAGGAGACGTGGTGGATTTTCCAACGGTCCGAGAGCAACTATAAATAAGCTCTGCTCAAGGAATTCGGGCTTCCGGAAGGACTTTTGCCTCTGGCCGATGTGGTGGAGGTGGGGTATGTCAAGAGCACGGGTTACATGTGGATTACGCAGAAGAAGAAGGTGGAACATACGTTCAAGCTCATCTCTAAGCAGGTCAGCTACGATACAGAGATCCATGGCTACATTCAGCAGGGGCGTATAAAGAAACTGAAGGGAGTCAAGGCAAAGGAGATGTTCATCTGGGCTCCCGTCGGCGATATCACCCTCGAAACCCCTCCCACCGGAAAAATACAGTTCAAGAGTCTCGCCGGCATCACCAAGACCTTCCCCGTCGAGGCATTCGCTGCAGGCCAGTGATGCGTCGCAATTAGTACTACATACATTATCTCACCTACCCACCTCTTTCTCTGTTGCTTTTATTAAATCTACGCTTTGAATCAGGTATTATGATTATCTAGCAAGATAGCAATCATTCCTATTCTCCCTTGTATCAGATGCATCTTCATCTACGTTTACTTTATTTGAAAGATTGCAATGTTTACAAATTTGTTCTTTGTGGATCTTGTAAGAGAAAAGTTGGCAAATCTTTTCTTTGTTTCTTAGCTTGTTTAGCTTCCACGCCGGACTCAGAGGAATCTCTTTTGGATCAAACCCGATTTAACCACCTGAATGGGAGTGACTTCTTTGCGAACACTTCGTTGGACTTAAATTATGGATAAATGAAGTAGATATATCTATTTTTAAATTAAATAAATCGATGTAAATTAACAATTCAAATATAAAACAATAGAAATTATTTAATAAAAATAAAAATAAAATTTGTTTTAATTTCAATCTAATTTAAATTTTGATAAATAAGACGGCCCTAAATAAACGAAATGCACCTACAAACTGTACTTAAAATTAAAAGATGGTAAAATTAAATTTAAAAGAATAAGATGTGATGATAGATAGATAAATATGGGTCTAAATAATTGTACCATGCTTTATGATTCAGTAGATTGATAATTGTTATACTTTTGTAAAAGAAATCATAGAGATATGATTTTAGTAACTCAATTAATTGGTGTTAGAGGGAGAGTGAATTTGAATACAGGTTCTGAGAAAATGCTTCTATTGAATAAGTATGCAATTGAAATGATAGAAACAATGTCACTTTGACTTAGTTTAAAAAGAAAAAATGTACATATAAAATATACATGAACTCCAACTACTATAAGAGTATAGAATAGCTTGCAATTTTCAACTATGTATTCTATGACAAAAACATGTTCATGAATAAAGTGGTGATTTTTGTCAATGTCCCTCAAATTATCATAAATAATGAAGAAAAAAAAAACTATGTATTCTATGACAAAAACATGCTCATGAATGAAGTGGTGATTTTTCTCAATGTCCCTCAAATCATCATAAATAATGAGTGAGTAGTAGACCTAATAGCTATTGGAGGCCTTCTTTTTATACCTTAGCTACATTCAAAGATAACCATTTAAATCTTTAGTACATATTATATAGCTATCCTACATTTCTTACAAATCTACCATGATTCATGTTATCCACCAAAGCTCTCTGATCATGTTAGTTTCAAAGATTCCTCTGTACTTACCATTGATTACAACATGGAAAGATTTGTAGATGTGAGACACCTCCTTGAAAAAAATCATGGTCAGTTATTCCTATCCTAGATATATCAATTTGATTGAGAAAAGGTAGAAAATATTAAAATTCTCTTAAAATTAATGGGAAATAAGAGTGATAGATCTTAATTGATTAATATTTCAGGGTCCAACGAGATTCAAAATATCTAATCCTTTCTAAGATATTCTCCAACTTTAAAAGAAGGCCATTTTTATATCTCGGAAAGAGTAAAATCATCAAAGATCCAAAATCTCAAAAAATCATGCTTGTAGGATGTGATGAGAATGTGAAAGGTTATAATATTTAGAGTACCTTAATCCAAAAAATTATTTATTTTTGACATATTATTTTTAGTGAATATAGAGATTTTTCATGTCCTAACAATCAAAGATAAAAGATGGGAAGAAAATAAATCATTTTGAAACCAACTTTGAGAAGTACGAAGATAAACATGTGTGATAGTGATAAATTTAAAAGAAGGGCCCTAATTTTTTTATAAAACCCTAATGCATCTTTCCTTTCTAAGAAAATATTAATTTTTATTGGTGAATATTTTTATGAAAAATATTAATTTTATTGGAAAATTCATGTACATCACTAGGAATTTATAAAACATCTAAGTGAATATTGGAAAATAATAGGTAAGAATATTAATTGCCACAAAATATACTTTTTCTTAGAAAAATAAATTCTTATGGAGAAGTAAGGACTCAATGGTGGCATCCATTGGTGGGGTCAAGGTCTAGTTCCCCTTTTTAGATTTGAGGAAGTAAAGCACACCCTTTTAGGTTCAAGGGGTAGCATCCTTTATAGGGGTCAAGGGGATAGTTCCCCCTCACAAGGTCAAAGGATAGTGCCCCTTATAAGGGTGAATAGGGTAGCTTAAGGTGCCATAAACATTGCAAATATTATGTATATTTTGTATATCTCCAATACTCTTGGAAGGTGAACTTGGATGCCTCGGGTATAATTAGAGGAACAAATTGTGATTTAGATTCTATTAGAAAATTGGTATTTATTATCATGTGCATTCATGAGAGGGTTGGAGTGTTAGAATAAAATGATTATTTACCTAATTAATTATTTAAGTGCTTAGATCCCTTTTCACTCTAGTACTTCAGTTCACTTAGGTCATATGATTTTTTGTTTCTCAAGTCATTGGATGAAGAGACATGTCATGATCTTATTTTATCATCACCTGAGGTTTCTTTAGGGTTGTTTCTTGCTTTTTTTATTTTTCCACTTATAAGGATTATTTATTATATTATCCATCAATAAAAGTGAGGTTTGCACATTCAATATGATTCATTTATGCTTTGGATCAATAAAATCTTGGAATCCGTAGCTTTTCTATTTCTCTTTTGCAGCAACAAGTGTTTGATTGTAAGTGATCCTTAGGACCTATAGGGTTCAAGGATCAACTCCAACATGAAGCATTATAATGGCAATTCCATTTTACTTTGGAATCATTTAAATCCTATTCCTAATTAAAGGTAATAGAAGGAGTGGATATTTTTTTCATAATGGATGAACCAAACATGAGTTAGAGGACTCCAAAATGGAGGGCTAGAGTTGAGGATGTGAGCTACTAGAGTTATGAGTCAAACATGTCTTTATGGTTACCTTTTCTATTTGAGGATTCATTGATTGAGCGCATGTGAAGTCACTAATTTTATTTAATATTCTTGGAACATTCTTTCCAAGGTGAGTGTGGATTTTTTTCTTGATACCATGGATTTGTATACATTATTTTTATAAAAAAAATTTGGCCTCTCTTTTTTTGGCTATGTATTGGAGGTGTGATAAAGTGGTTTGATATGATATTTTAAAATTACATAGGTACCATCAAAATGTAGAGAGGAAGTGTGTTGATATTATATCCATGTCCATTGAAGATTAATAAATGTTCCATTTTTCATAGAGTTTCTTCTCGAATGGTTTCATCCACATAGTTTTTTTGTTACTACAATTATACTTCCACACAATCTTATGGTAATCAAATTATTAAAAAGTTACTTTCAAATTTTTATACACGGTGAAGATTTTATTTCAATAGTTTTTCCTTGTTTCCTAAAATATATAAGCAATGAGTATCTTGGGTCCTACCTAGTCAAGATTATTGTTGCTTCTTTATTGTTTTTTATTGTACACTATTGTTATGTTATCCTATACTACTATGTGTGTTGGCCAATGATGGTTAATATCTAATCTCACTCTCTTTTTTATCTACTTGCAAACTTTTAATGCTCTCATTTGGAATATGAAACTAAATAAGGTTTTAAGACCTATCAAAACCCCTTTAGTAAAAAGTCATATTCAAAGCATAAAAAATGAATACTAAAGTCCACAAATTTTGATATAAACATGTATACAATGGATATGATAAATTTAAAAGACTTTAATCATATATAGTTTAGATTAATCACAAGTATCTACAACAACTTAATCTTATCTCACATTATAAAAAGCCATTTGAAAATCACCATTAAGAAAAAAATAAAATGATATCCAAATCATAAGGAGTAGACAATAATTTAAAACCATTTACAAAATAACCATATCCAAGCAATTCAAATCCTTTATTGTATTTTCCATAGGTTTTTCACCCTTTTCTAGAATGAAAAGCAAGTGAAAACATTGCTCACAAAACACTTGTACTTGCAATAGTGGCCTAGCATGGGGTCATTGTGTGTTCCCCTGCCTTCTAAAGAGTCGAATATAGAAAATGAGTCCACCTCTTCTAATGATCACATGGGTAAGAAACTACTATCTATAAAGTGGTAAATTAGGCTTAGGGTTTCTATATACATGTTACTATACCCCACTTCAATAGGTAGGTTGATCGTCAGGTCCCCATTACGTTCCGTCATTCTCTATCTTGCTTTCGAATGTTGTTCAATTGATTCATTCTAGCATCGAAATTCCACCAATCATATTACGCATATAATATTGAATGTTCATACCTATAGGGTACTCGATTCCTTCCTTCCGAATGCACTTTAGCTTACACTTGCAATACCCTAGATTTGTCGAAACTGGGGATTTCAACCCATTTTTCATCAATTAAAACTGATCACCATCCAATTCAAGAGTGCATAAATTATGTTTTATTAAAATTTTATTTATTAATAAAAAAAATAGTCAAAAAATTGTATGGTTGTAAAATTTTAATCACCATTTAAAAAAATTATACTATGATGTTTGAGGGATGCTTGAGTATGATTGAAATTATGTAGAATGTTAATAAGTAATAAAAGATTCATTATAATTTTTTTGGTGAGCTAATGCATATCTATTGGAGCCTTCATGACACCTGTATAGTCATTATTTCAAAATGATCATTTAGAAATTGTTGTCCACATAAAAACTCAGCACATATTCATTATAATTATTGAAAATTCAAAACAATAATTTTAAACTATTATTCAAATATAAACATACTTTGAAATCTTCGTAGAAATTTGATTTATTATTTTAAAATTTAATATATTGTCTTGAAAATTTAAAGAATATGAAGTTAGGCTGCACGACTATGAATTCTATGCCCTATCATTGTGTTTAGAAAACCAATAATTACAAACATCAATCCTTGTATCCCTTCAAACATGGATTAAGCATGTCTGTACAGTAATTTAGTCTAGAGCACCTGCAATCTTAGATGCATCTCATACAACGGGAATTGTAGACGATTACAATCATGGCTACTATTGTCACAGTAATTGTAAGCATAAATTGTAAGAGTTAAACAAATCAGGTGGATGTCATATGTGTGTAAGATAATCTATATGGTTAATGATATCAAGTTTTCATAATTCAAAATGTTCATTTTTAATGATTTTTGGATTTGATTGTGTGAAATTTCTTTAAATCAACTTTTAGAATGAATCACATTTCTTTTGTGATCCATCATTTTTCTTCTTTAGTTCTTTGCTTTCATCCCAACGATAGATCACGGAGTGTGATTCGAAACGTTGATATAAATTTTTTTCACACAATCAAATCCAAAAATCATTGAAAATAATCTATATTGTACTAAGTAGGTTTTATAGTTACAAGGCATTACTGGCCGGCTGCAAAGGCCTCGAAGGGGAAGGTCTTGGTGATGCCGGCTAGGCTCTTGATGCGTATTTTCCCGGTGGGAGAGTTGTCGAGGGTAATGTCCACAACGGGAGCCCACACGAGCAGCTTCTTGGCCTTCACTCCCTTCAGTTTCCTTATGCACCCATCTTGAATATAACCATGGATGTTTATGTCGTAACTGAACTGCGTAGAGATGAAGTTGAACGTGTGCTTCACCTTCTTCTTCTGCGCAATCCAGATATACCCCGTACCCTTCACGTACCTTACCTTCTCCACCTCAGTAAGAGGAAACAGCCCCTCTGGCAGTCCAAACTCCTTTAGCAGCGCACCCATGTGCTTCATCCCTTCGGCATGCCCCTCCATCACTTCTGCTCCTTACCTCTACCTCTTTACCGTTGTAGTGTCCCTACGTCTGTAAACAATTTTTATAAATCAGTTTTTGTTCCGATGAAAATCGATAATACAACTCATGGACTGTTAATGTTCTTCCTCCAAGCCATGACTAACAACTCATGGACTGCTTGAGAGAGAAAGAGAGAGATTGATTGATTATTATTCTGGTTTTATTTCGGTAGTTAGTGGCAAGTATTTAAACTTGTTCTGTAGCCTTTGAAAAGTACGCCATCTTGGAATATTTTACTTGGATTCAACCAGGTGATTTTGGCCCTTCGTGACAGGCATAGGCCTAATAACAGGGGTTGTTAAGAGTGACAGACTATTTATGTGGAAATAATCATCGTCTGCCCTGTGATTTTGGACATACTGTACAATCTGATTTTCATAATGGGAGTAGAGCATCCAGGGACGGAGCGCCGGCAGAACACAACGGACGAGTGGTACTTGTAGCTTCATTTTTTAATGAATGCCTCTCTTTTTATTCAATCTAAATTAATTTGTGATAAATAATGAGTCCCATTTAATTATTTGAATGAGAATAGGAATGCGTTTGTGAGGGAATGAAAAATAATCACAAATTAATTTAGATGGATTAGAGTAGGGCTTTGCAATTAAATAATAATAAATGTAATAATTAAATAAGAGAAATAGGTATTTGATTTGAAATTTGTTTGTAAACGAATGATATTCATAGTATATATGATTATTTTATTTCTATTTTGAAATTTATGTTTTTCATTTAATGGATATTTTAGAATTTGAATAATTATAAAAAAAGAATCTAAGGGTCAATTTTTAGCATTGGAGGTCCCTTGCAAATGGATCTAAATTAGTAAAGTGTAGACTTTTGAAATTTGTTCATTTTAATTTTTTATATTTGATGTGTCTATAAGGACTACAATATTTATAAACATCTTAAGGGAATCTGCCAAATTGTTAGGATCAAATTCTCCTAGGTCAAACCCGTAGATCAACTAGCTTTATGACTAAGTGAATGTTTAGAGCTAACATACACAAGCATGCAAGTTCTTTATATATGGACAATGTAGATTTCAATTCTTTATTCCTTAGATTTAAAGGCGACATATAGAAGCATGCAAGTGGCCTATATACAAATAATATAGATTTTGATTCTTTGTCCCTTAGAAAATTAAAGTGTGCTCTAATGGGTTTTCCTTGTTAATCCATGTGATATCATGAATTTTCTAATGAAATTAAGTGCACATTGAATGTCATTAAATATCAAAGCATCAACATGTCTCATGATTGTGTAATAAGTTAGCTCATAACAACTAGTTGTGAAAAGGGCCAAGAAAATTAGAATTTTAATTGACATATTTATAGTTGAGGTTCATTCCTGCTATCCATGTGATATATTAATTTTTCTTATGAAATTAAGTGCACGTTGAATGTCATTAAAAATCAAAGCATATCAACATGTCTCATGATTGTGTAATAAGTTAGCTCATAACAACTAGTTGTGAAAAGGGCCAAGAAAATTAGAATTTTAATTGAAATATTTATAATTGAGGTTCATTCCTACACTTTATGTAGGGGATACTATTGAGCTTTGAATACCGACATCCATGTTGCATGCAATCCGGTCCGAAAAGACTTAATGCTGGGGGCGCAATGACCCAGTCAATGCGGTAACTAAGATGGTGCGACTTAGTCTCCTAAAGCATATGTGTGCATGACATGCATTCAATGGTGTCGTGCTCCAACTCAACATTGGAGTCACGACCCAATGCGGTGTCGAAGGCGCGTTCTAATAGGAGTCTAAGTGGTGACGTTTCGTATTCCAGTTGACACGGTCCCTGTTTCGAATCGTCACAGTGCCAGCTCGCCCGAGTTGCATTGCGTGGCGGATCTTATGCGAGTTTGTTGCTGAGTTGCATTGAGCTGTTGCATCGAGTCACTGTGGACTAAGTCGTGCTCCTGGTTTGGCG
>VDFB02184585.1:0-28904 GCA_007258455.2 Sequoia sempervirens | reverse complement strand
TCGTGTTATGTCTGAATTGTAATTTATTTGACTTTGAAACTTGATTAAAGAAAAAATATTCAATAAAAAACTATCTAACCAAGTGGAAGCACTAGATATCAGAGTTAGAAATCTAAATTTGAAAGAATTAGAATTTTATCTTTCAAGGAAAAAAAGTTATGCATTATATGGTGTGCGTCACTTTTTTAAAATGTTGTTTTTTGAAAAAAACCAATTTTCGTGGGAGATAGAAAAAGAAGTGCAATCTGATTCCAAAAAAATTGAAAAAAATATTTTTAGAATCTACAGACAAAATATGAAAAGACTCTAGTTTGCATCATCTTCAAATTCTTCACGGTTTAATCACTATAGGTGCCCGAATGTGGAGATTTTGTTAAAAAAAAAATATCAGTGTCCAATTTGGCCAAAAATTGTAAACCACTATTGTGGGATCACCCATTAAGTTTAATTCACAAGCCTTATATATTGATGTGAGAATTCGATTAAATACATTTTTTAACATTAAATTAGGTAAATATGAGTTCATTAAGTCTAGAGAGGCGTGAAAGTCTTTTACAACACCTTTACAAGACATCGTTAAATGCATTTTATTCAGTTTGCAAGGGTCCAAGACCTAGTGTGGATGTGTAAAACACCTCACAACACCAAATCAAGGCCTCATTAAGTCCAATTTTTCATAAATTAATCTCAAATCAAGCAAGGGGAAAAGGGATACTTTTTTCGTGTCCACATTTAGCCCCCACTTTAGTGAGACGATGAACCTACTTCAAACTTACACTAAAGTAGACATTCAAGAAGAGTCCAATCGTACCAATGTGGATGAAAAAGAATGACAAGAATTAAAGGAGGTTGTGAAAGTCCCCAAGATCCAAGATCCCAAGTCATACCAACATAAGCACAAGAATACATGCAAGGTGAATGATTTGCAGCAAGACAAGATACATGATCATACAATGGCAAGAGCTAGAAGGAAATGAAAATGGGGGGGTCAATCTTTGACCATTTTTCCAAAATGTTGTGGATTAGATCTAAGTTGTTTGTTCAGAAAAGAAATGTATACTCACTCTGGGGTGATAGAACCATGGCTATCCACCGGGTGAGAAATCCCAAAAGCATACTCACTATGGGGCACACAAAAATTTTGGTTGTCAATGGGGTGAGAAATCCACAAGGTGGCTATGGGGAAAGTCGTGCCTCGGAATGGGCTTCCCACTCAAACCATACCAAAGTTATACCTCCTGATAACTTTGATAAGGTGCCACAATGAAAATGATTTTCAAGCTCTATGAGGTAAGCAAAACTTCGTATGATTTACACTCATAAACAGGATGGTACCACAGGCATGCAAGTTGTGTTATGCAAGGTGGCCATATAAAAATTGTTGTAAATGGATAAATAGTGTAAAGTGTATTCAAAGGGATGTTGCTTAGTTCGTGCAAGGTCTCTTCTTAGGGAAAATCCTGCTTATTTTTTCCAAGAGAGGAAAAGTCAAAGAAATATCATGCTCTTGTAGGAAATCAAGCCCAATTACTCCACTAAGAAAAGGTTGAATTGCAAGAAAAAATAAATTGCACAATGAAATGTGAGTGTCGATGTATGCCCCCACTTTAAAGCAGTTGCTAACACCAGTACTGTGAGCAACTGTTTTAAATTAGAAGGGAGACATGAGAGCTTACTCAGAAAGCCCTATGCTAAGTCATATGTTTCCTATAAGCTATTTCATGAAAAAGTATGTCACATGCAAGCCAACTTAAGGCATGTCGTCCACATCCCAAGCTTGCTCTTATATGTTCATGAAAGGTTAACGACTAGTCAAAAGAGGCAATGACAAGTGACATATGAGGACAAGGCTACCTAACCCCTTTCCCCCACTTAGTGCAGGACAAGAGTGAGCCAAAATGATTAATGAAATGCATGCTAGAGTGAAAATCAGTATCAATTAGAAGGATAATGAAATGCATGCTAGAGTGAAAATCAGTATCAATTAGAAGGATTAGTCGCCCCCACATAAGGAAGAACACCAAACTCCTTAAAATGTTGGATTTCACTACTTAAAGCCTTGCATTCATTAGTGGAATGACCATGAAATCTATGATATACACAAAATGAAGTCTTGTAATAGAATTTCTTTCAAGTTCTTGGAGAAGTCTTGACAAGATACCCTCTTGATGAATAGGAGAAAACGGTCTTGTAGTTTGGGGCAAAGATGTGTCTTGCTTAGTACAACATGTCATACTTACGCAAGACTCTTTAGATTGCGAGATTTTATTCTCTCCTTTGTAGGAGGCTGTAAAATATAACTAATTCAATTCATTAGTGTTTTGCATGATGACATTGATAGTAAGCGAAGAGTTCATTGTTTGTTTCATGTTGTGCAAAGGATAAATTTCAAGACCGCTAGTGTTGAGGATTTCAGGATGGATGACTATTAAAGTTGATTTAGGATGTTGTGTGAGATTGTTGATGTTGAGGGAAGGATTGATTACTTTTATCAAAGGACAATAACAAAGACCATGTGTTGTTTATTGTGTGAAAGGATCTATAGCATTGTGGATACCTTGTTCGTTAGCACCACATCCTTTTCCACTATATCCAAGTTGTTTCATAAGCTCATAGCCTTTTCCATAAAGCTTTTCCATTGCTTTTGAATCAGGTGGTTGTTCGTTGTTGTGTTCATCAAAGGTTGTTGTGTAATTGGTTATGTTTTGGTCTAAAGTGGTTGATGTGGATACTTTCGAAGGGTCTTCCAAGTTTTGTGTTGACATGACTATGTCAAAGTATTTTGTTGTAAGATTTCATTATTCCATGAGTGTTGGTGTGAAATCTAAGGAATCCCAATCATCGTTTAATAACATTGTGGCTTGTTCAACATGTGTTTTGGCTTTTTGGTGGATGGGTTTCACTTGTGTAGTTGGTGTTAATGTGTTTAAATGATTCGCTTGGGTTTTCTTAATGTTCAAACAACTATTTGGATTAGGGTTAGTTTCAAGTATGTGCACTTGGTTGTTGTGAATGTATTTCATTTTTTTGATGCAGTGTTGAAGGCACACCATTCATTGCATGTATCCATGGCCTTCCTAGAAGAATATTATATGAAATATTATGAGGCATGACATGGATTGGTGTATTCAATGTGGCCATTCCAACTTTAATAGGCAAAGTGATCACACCAAGGGGTTTCTTTTCTTCATTGTCAAAGCCTTTAATGGATAAATAATCGGGTTGAATTTGTGACCTATCCACACAAAGCCTATCCAAGAGGTTTATGCTAAACACATTAAGAGTGAAGCCATTGTCAACAAGGGTTCACTTCATCCCTATTGTTTTGTATTGAGATAGGATTATGAAAGCTTCATTTTGTTTTTGCACATCCAAAGGGGGGTGTTCACTTTGGTGGAAAACAATGTCAGCATTCAATCCTTGAATTATGGCTACTATGTCATTTGGTTGTGCATTAGAATGGATAGGAACTTGTTGTAAGGTCATCTGAAGCATAGTGTGATAGGTAGGTGAATTCTGAAGAAGGTCCCAAAGGGATATCTTGGCAAGAGTATTCTTAAGTTGGTCAAAAAGATCATGCTCCCTAATGGGTGAATTTAATTAAGGAGCACTAGGCAATATGGGATTAGGAAAAGGTAATGGTGTTAGGGCAGTTTTTTGTGGTCACAGATTATTTCTAGTGTAGTTTGTGTGAGCAACAACATCATGATTAGGTGGGTAAAGGGTAAACTTGGGTTTAGGTGGAGGTTTATGTGATAGTGGGTAAAGGATGAGTTCATGTTGGTGTTGAGTTTGTTGTTTGTGTGAAGGTGGGTAAAGAATTAGAGGGTTCTTAGGATGTCCCACGAGGTATGTATGAGGTCCATTGATCAAGGGGGATCTAATGAACACTTGCGCATTCATAACCTCAATGGTCTTGGTTTGATGTATCTCTAATGGAGGATAATTTGGAGTCACCTTTTTAACTAAGGAAGACACATTACCATTTTTTTCATTTTTTTACACCATGATATTCTCCCTAGGAGGATGGTTGTTAGGAAAAATATGAGTCAAATTTTCTTGACATGCATGGATTGTTCCTTCTAAAGGGACTTCATTGCAAGTAGGGGAATAATCAATGATTGAATGTTCATGCTTAAGAAGGGTTTTTCTAGGTGAAGGGGGACAACTAAGATAGTTATGACCTTCATCAATCGTGTTTTCTAAAATCAAAGTATCTTCTTCACAACTAGGAGAGATACTAGGAGAAGAACAAATGTTATTGTCATGATTACCTATGGTTGTGTTAGGTTGGTTATGAATGTCTTGTCCAATAAGAGAGGTATAAGGAGAGAAACAACTAGGATTCTCAAAACTCTCATTAATTGAATCTTCTACCAAAATATCTTCGTCACCAAGAGGAGAGATATTAGGAGAAGAAAAAGTATGATCATTAGGAATGTCCAAGGTTGTATTCTCTTTCACTAAAACACTCTCATAGGGAGGGGATAGGAAATATTTCTTAGTATGTCTAAATATGTAAGGTACTAATATTGTTTGAACAAAAATGAAAATCACTTGTAACCATGTCACGCAATGTTTCAACAATATAAACAATGTATATGAAAGGATGCAAAACATATTTATCCAATGTATGCAAAGCTTGAAAAATGAAAACAATGTACATGCAAGAATGAAAAGCACTTTTATCAAACTTATGAAAAATTTTATGAATAAAAACATTGCATATGCAAAAGTGAAAAGTACTTTTATCCATGTGATGCAAAATTCATAAATGTAAACATTTTCAGATCTAATGATGCTTGTAATTGAAATGATTTCAAAAATGACTACCATAAATTGATGTTTTTGAGCTAAATGCATAAAAAAAATGATCTTGAAACTTTCTAGACTTATAGTATATGATACTAGGAGGCTTAGGAAGCATAAAAATGAGGTTTATGTCGTTGTATCAAATAGTGAAAAATCTGGACTGCAACTAAGTCGCCCAAAGTGGCAGATTAGTCCCAGTTAGGGTTTTTTCAAAATTCCAAAAAAATTCAATGGATTTTGATGTTTTAGATGTGGTATGATGCAGACCTAAGATGAAAATGCAAATTTGCAAAAAAAAGTTAATGATTTTAGATGTCAAAATTGCAACCTAAATGCACTTTTTTATGAATGCAAAACTTGAAACTTAGCATGCAAATCCTAATGCAAGGGCAATGAAATCTAGATATATGATGAAGGACTCCAAATTAGAGAAGAAAATTATTTGAAAAGCAGGTTCACCAAAATGTGGACAATGATTTTGGCACCCAAATGCTCTCTAATACTTCTAGGGTTTTTCACCTAAAAGGAGAGAGATGGGCCAAAATGGGCAATGTCCTCATTCAAGATTAATGTAAAATGGATGTAGTATGCTTAAATTAGATGATCTAAATGAAGTAAAATAATCAATTCTATTGATTTTTAATACAAAACTATTGAAATACAACTTGCTCCGGAAAACACATTGTGATATGCAAACATGTGATAAATGACCTAGAAATGTAAACAAAATCAAATAGAAAGTTGTGAGACAAAAATTGTGCACCTGAAACTGTGTTGTAGACTTGAAGCAACTCTGAAATTCTAGAAATTCTAATTTTTAAGCTTGTCGGGACATTTACACTAGGCTAGGTGACTTAGTCCTTTTTTGGAGTGATTTCATAAAACTGCATTGGAGCCCGTTTCAACCAAATGGGTATCCAAATCTATAAAAACCTCCAAATTATAGTTTCAGTGGGACTAAGTCGCCACTAGTGGCGACTTAGTCCACTTCTAAATTTCTGACAATTTGAAAGTGGAAATGGAAGCCCTAGGTCTGCTCTTTCTATTCTTCTAGGTGTTCAGTTATGAAACTCTGATTTTCGAGCCTGAAAGTGACTTTTTATTGATATTTTGGTTTGTTCAACAAGGAGACATCTTCAAAAACTTTGCAACTTGATCTTTAATGACTTCAACCCTCAAAGTTCCTAAATCTACAAACATACAAAGAGAGAAGGAGAAAATATTGATTGTTAGGGCATGGGGGTTTTCCTTGGTCAAACCCCTTTTTAGGTAATTAAACCAAATGAAGAAAGAATGTAATGAAGCATGTAACATTGGAGTTAGTACCTTTCCATGATGTTTGATCTTGATATTTTGCAGCAATAGTTGAAGAATCTGCCCTTGAATGTCCTTGAAGGCTATCTTGATGATTTGCAATGATAAAACCCTAACTTGCTTGACTTGAAGGAGAAAATAGGTGATGAATGAATGATGAGAGATGAGAGATATTGAATTATGGTTTAGAGACTTGATTTTAAAGGAAATTCACCTCATTTGTTCGTTAATTGGATCCCCGAGGCTGACATGAAGAAAGAATAAACTTAAATTACAAAATTTCTTGCTCAAACCCCAAAAATAGGGCAAATTGGACTGTCGCCAAGCTAGGTGACTTAGTCCCACCTGGTAGGGACTAAGTCGCCCAGATGGGCAACTTGGTCCCACAGAGGCCATTTTGCCAGTTGGATGGTCGAGGAGTGAAGAAAACAGGCTTCTAGGTTGTTCTAATCAGGTCTTTGATCAAATTAAGCCTCAAGATGCACAATATGGGGCAATAGGGGCCTCTTAATGATGATGTATAGGGTAATTAGGACTAGGGACACAAGTTTCAATGTGAAAGTGTGATTAAATACATTTTACATCATTAAAATGAGGTCCACACAACCTAGAAAGGTGCAACATCTAATGTGAATGTGTAAATCACATTACAACACTAGATTAACATTAAGTTTAATTCACAAGCCTTCTAGATTGATGTGAGAATGTCATTAAATATGTTTTATAACATTGAATTAGGTAAAGATGGGTTCATTAAGTCTAGAGAGGCATGAAAGTCTTTTACAACACCTTTACAAGACATCATTAAATGCATTTTATTTAGTTTGCAAGGGTCCAAGACCTAGTGTGGATGTGTAAAACACCTCACAACACCAAATCAAGGCCTCATTAAGTCCAATTTTTCATCAATTAATCCCAAATCAAGCAAGGGGAAAAGGGATACTTTTTACGTGTCCACACATATTCCCACTTGTTCTTTTTCCAACTACAATAATAGTTCTGGGCCTCTTCCAGATCTCATAACCATCGTCTTGAAACACAACATTATAGCCATTTTCTCACATATGTCCAACACTCAAAAGATTATGATATAAACCCTTCACATAGTAAACATTTTCAGTGTTATGTTTTCCATCAAAGGTTTAATAGAACCAATTCTAACAATTTTTGTTGTTTTATTATCTCCAAATCTAACATAACCTCTATCATATTTCTCAAGATTCACAAACTTACTTTTATAACCGGTCAGATGATTCAAACATCCACTGTCAATAAACCATTCATCTTTTTTTCTTTTAAGAAATAATGCAACTTCAGTGTTATCATCATATTTTAGACAAATATTAGAGATATAAAATCTAGGTTCATCTTTTTCCACCAAAAACAAACAATCCTCATGATCTGATTCATCATCTAAAATTCCAGTATTCTCATTGACATAATAGGCATTCTTGTTAATTTTCTTAAACTTTTCCTTGTTCCTTTTTTTGGACACTTAGTTGCTATATGGAAAATCTTTCCACATCTAAAACATTTAAGAGGTAACATACCTTTGTACGTGTCGGTACCTCTCTTTATTTTCCTTGTGAATTTTGCTTCCAACTCATCTAAACTTTCATCATCCATATCTTTTTCTATCTTTGTGGATTTGAAGGTTGTTTCATATTCTTTTCCAAATTTTCTCATCTCAAATGCAATCAAGATGCCAAATAGTTGCTCTCTGGTGAATTTCTTTGGATCATAGACTTCCTCAATAGCTTAGATCTTGTCATTGTAGCTCTCTAGTAGGGTCATCAAAATATTTTCCATTACATCTTCATCTGTTAGAGTGCCTCCTTGATTTTTGACTTCATTTACTGCACTGCCAACTCTTTGAAAGTAGGTTGCTATATCCTCACCTTCTTCCATCCTAAAGTTTTCATATTTGCTCTTAGCTGTCAACTTCTTTGGTAATTTGAATCTATCATTTCCTTCATAGATTTCTTTCAACTTTTCCCAAACTTCATATGTGGTGCCCAATGAAATAAATTTTTTTAACTCAGTCTTAGACAAACCACTAAAGATTGCAAACCTTTCCTTTTCATTCTCTTCATAGGTAGAAATATCATCCACAGTAGAAACACCTCTTGTTGGTTCAACATATTTTGTCTCAACAAATTTCCAAGTCTTGTAGCCTAAGGAGATCAGGTAACCTCTCATCTGCACTTTCCAGAAACTGTAGTCAGATCCATCAAACATAGGGATTTCCAATTTGTACGTCATCGGATCTACCTCAAGCGGTTAAGCTTTGATACCAATTGTTGAGCAGTCTAGATAACTGAGAGGGTGGTGAATCAGTTATTATAAAACAATTTTCTTGAATTTAATTTACCTGGAACAAACTTAAATCAATTAGATAATAATCTAACAAATATGAACATGAAAGCACATAACACCATGCATAATGAACACTAGAATTTACATGGAAACCCAAGAAAGGAAAAACCATGGAGAATGTTAATTCTCAATTATAAAACACCGGTTAAGGTGACACTGGTTAAGGTGATTTTTACAAAGGCTCACTGCCAATTTTCTCACTATAGGTAAGGCTCACTATCTGTTGGGCTCACTACCTATCTATTATAGCCAAAGATAAAAATGCCTCACTACCAAAAGAGAAAGGATCACTTCCTACAAAAAAAGGGCTCACTGCTAGAATAATGATAAAAGGGAATCCACCACTAAAAGAACTGTCACCAACAATGATACCAGATAGAATCTCACTATCTATTGCCTCTGGTAATATAATTTTGCATACTTTACAATGTTTGTATTTTTGCATTCATCACACTTATTTTCATTGAACAAAACCAACTTTTACTTATACCATTCCATGCTTCCATAAACTCCTAAGTCATCCAAACACAATGTCTTCATAATCTTCTAAGTCAGCCAAACACAATTTGAATTAGGTCACCACAAAACATTCCCATGGTGGAAAGGAATGAAATGTGGACCACACAGAACCTCCTTGCTCAAGTCAACATGCTACCATGATATATGGAACCAAAGAGTAGAATATACACATTTCAATGTAAATAATATTCTGGAGCACATTAACCAATTTCTAGATCAGTCCAGACCCATAAGAGTGTCTCTCATTATATTGCAAAATGAATGGGATCCAGACAAGCACGACCAAAGATAGATCATCACAACACAACATACAGATCCCGCCAATCTAGATCACCAAAGCATCAGAATCAATCAAGATATGTTGACATCAATGACAACCATTAATTACAATAATCAAAAGCAACACATTTCAATAGAAAATTGATAGTTGGAATAAGCAACATCTTTCGATTGCTGGCAAAATCCAGATCTGTCAAAAAATTATGTCTTCTTATACTGTATACTTTTCATCTATGTGGTTCTTCAGTGGATACCAAATCCATGAAATTCATAAGAAGATTACATGTTTCTTGTGGTCGAATGGGAAGGGGAAGACGAAAATGCACTATATCAAATGGGAGTGGTGTTGCTTAGAAAAAGAAAATGGGGGTCTTAGGCTGAAGGGTCTTGAAAAGCATGGCATTGCTTTGGCTACTAAGTGGATAATCAAGTCCCTTGAAGGAGAGGAGCCATGGAAAGTTCTTGTAAGGAACATCATCAAGGAGACAGTTCCCAAATTGGCTAAGTCTTGGAAGTCCCTTCCCTTTATTGATCTTGTTATTACCAAACTCCCTATTGTACTTGTACGGTAAATGGTCTTCAGAAGCATCTAGAAAGCTTGGGAATTGATTAGAGGAAACATTCAATGTCCTTTGTTCATGGAGAGAAAACCAATATCTTTTCCATGCCACTAGATATGTTTAGTGGAATTTGGAGCATTGTGGAAAAACCCTTAGCCTTGCTGCAAGGTTGCTCAGCCTAAAAGTGGAACCAATCTAGTATCAAGACCTTCAAAAATATACTAAATAATGGATCTCTTATAATCTAGGATCAACTTAAAGCTAATTTTAATCTCCCCCAGGCCAATTCAAGAACCTACATTGTCATTAAAGAAGCTTGTAAGGGGTTGCTGGTTGACACCAATGGTAGGGACCCATATCCATCTTACTATGTGTGGAAAGGCTCCATCCCTCCCAATGAAGTCAAAACTAAAACTATTTACAAGGCACTAATCAGTTCCAACCCCCCTACTGAGTACCTTAACAAAACTTGACAGAAAGCTTTCATGAGTAATTGGAATTTTAATGTAGAAGCTAAGAATTCTTGCTTTAGGTGGCTTATCTAGTTGGATAAAAATTCTTACAGGTTAAAACATGATGATATTGACATATGTAATTTATGTAGGGTTTATGAAACTATCAATCATATTTTTTTAATGTTTCTTTGCTAATGAAATTTGGAATCTATTATGTAACAAACAGGAAATCTGGATGAAGGGCAAGGTAAATTGGAAAGAAATTCTTATGGTACATGATATAAATATTGATAAGAATTTGCATCTTTTTTGGTTTGTTCTAACAACTAAAGTATTATGGTGTATCTGGAAGGCAAGAAATGAGGATAAATTTAATGGAAATAGGAAGGTTCTTACTAAGTCTCAAAAAAGACTCATGTTTCTTAATGTCAGTATGCAGGTGACAACCACCATGGAGATAGTTGAGAGTAAGTTCTTGAAATTACTCAAGGATGGGATAATCCTAATCAGTCAACATGAAGTCAAGTTTGGGAACTCTTAGCAACAGGGTCGACCAAGCTTGGAGATTTTCAGGAAGGCATAGGCATTCCAAAAAGAGCTCAATGACAAAGTTGGTAAAGAAGAGAGACCTCCAAAAAATAGAGCACCAAGGCTACATACAAATGAGAATCAAGAAATTGAGGAAATCTTCTCAAATGATGAACTAGAAGTTGTCAATACACTGGCTAGCTGGGGAAATGTGGAAGAATGCATTGAAAGCAATAACATTGGGAATTTAGCATAAACTAAGTCACTATACCATCAACCTACTTTAATATCTTTTGTATTATTCAGCCCTACTACCTCTTAGAATTTTGTAAAAATGATGATCACATACTGTTGGGTGTTTAAGATCTATACTATAGTAAGGTAATTGTACAGGAAAATTTGATTGCATGAGGATTTACTCAGTATAGCTATTAAACAAGTGATGACAGTACTGTTGTATCTCCGATGTACTCTTATAAACTATTATTAATACAAATATATATATATATATATATATATATATATATATAATGAATAAGTATTTTATATATTATTTATATAAATAGTCTTTTATAGTATAGTCAACAAAAAATATGGATGGAATGATATCATGTCTCAAAATCTAGGTAAGGTAAAGTTTCAAAAGAAAATATCAAATATGAAAAACAAGAACAAACTAGTAAACTTTACTTTTAATTAGATGTTGGATTAAGTAATAAAAAGACTATTTAATTCTAGTCAATTGTCTCCAACATTCAAAATATTATTATTCATAGTAATCTAAAATAAGATCCATTAAGCATAAGAAATTTAAAATTAAATCTAAAAAAAATCAATTAATCTATCCCTTACAATTAAGGGTACAATTATTGATTTTAAAAATAATAAATATGCATCATAATTAGGATATATATAATTTATAATAATAAGTTATTTGTTACAAAAAAATAAATAGTTTTTCAAATAAATTATAATTTTGATATTATTTGTTAAAAAATTATCCATTAGTTTAAAATTTTAATTTATTTTTAATGATTAAGTATTTTATATATTATTTGTAATCATAGTCTTCTATAGTATAGTCAACAAAAAATATGGATGGGATGATATCATGTCTCAGTAAAGTTTCAAAAGAAAATATCAAATATGAAAAATATAACAATAAACTTTACTTTCAATTAGATGTTGGATTAATTAATCAAAAGACTATTTAATCCTAATCAATTCTCTCCAACATAAAAAAATACTATAATTCATTGTAATTTAATTATTACCATTAAAAAAATCTATTGAACAAAATTAAGAATTTTAAAATCTATTTAAACTAAAAGAATCAATTAATCTATCCCTTATAATTAAGGGTACAATTATTGATTTAAAAATAATAAATATGCATCATAATTAGGATATTTTAAAATTTAAAATATCTATAATAATAAGTTATTTGTTAAAAAGGAAATTATTCAAATAAATTATAATTTTGATATTATTTGTTTAAACCCTACACATACCCATCATATTGCCACTTTTTGGCTCATCATGATCCTGCACATCAAAAGAAAATATCAACTATGAAAAACAACAACAAACTAGTAAACTTTATTTTTAATTAGATATTGGATTAATTAATAAAATGACTATTTAATCCTAGTCAATTATCTCCGACATTCAAAATACTATAATTCATTGTAATCTAATTATTACCATTCAAAAAAAAATCATTAAACAAAATTAATAATTTTAAAAATTAAAACTAAAAGAATCAATTCCCTTACAATTAAGGGTACAATTGTTAATATAAAAAATAATAATTGTGCGTCATAATTAGGATATATATATATATGTCATTTATTACAAAAAAAAAAACAAAAAACAAAACAAAACAAATAGCTATTCAAATAAATTATAATTTTGATATTATTTGTTAAAAATTATCATTAGTTTAAAATTTAAATTTATTTTAATGATTAAGTATTTTATATATTATTTGTATAAATAAACTTTTATAAAGTAGTCAACAAAAAATATGGATGGAATGATATCATATCTCAAAATTTAGGTAAGGTAAAGTTTCAAAAGAAAATATCAAATATGAAAACCAAGAACAAATAGATAAACTTTACTTTTAATTAAATGTTGAATTAATTAATAAAAAAGCTATTTAATCCCATCAATTGCCTCCAACATTCAAAATACTATGATTCATTATAATCTAATTATTATCATTAAAAAAAAGATCCATTAAACAAAATTAAGAATTTTAAATATTAAAACTAAAAGAACCAATTAATCTATCCCTTACAATTAAGGGTAAATTTGTTAATATAAAAAATAAAAAGTGTGCATCATAATTAGGATATTTTAAAATTAAAAAAATATATATTATAATAAGTCATTTGTTACAAAAATAAATAAATTTTTATTCAAAAAAATTACAAATTTGATATTATTTGTTAAAAAATTATCTTTATTTTAAAATTTTAATTTATTTTAATGATTAAATATTTTAAATATTATTTGTATAAATAGTCTTTTATAGCCGGTATTGGCATGGTGTGATGGTTTATAGGTGCCATTGTTGTTCTTGCCCCCAAGGTTCAAACCTAGTTGGGGCACGGTATTGTTGAATGGGTTCATAGCTCCGGTCAAAAGCGTTTACCCCTTGAATAAAAATAAATAGTCTTCTATAAAGTAGTCAACAAAAAATATGGATGGAATGATATCATATGTCAAAAAATTAGGTAAGATAAGGTTTCCAAAGAAAATATCAAATATGAAAAATAAGAACAAACTACTAAACTTTACTTCTTATTAGATGTTGGATTAATTAATAAAAAGACTATTTAATCATAGTCAATTATCTCTAACATTCAAAACACACTATAAATCATTGTCATATAATTATTACTCTTAAAAAAAAAATCCATTAAACAAAATTAAGAATTTTAAAAAATAAAACTAAAAGAATCAATTAATTTACCCCACAATTGTTAATATAAAAAATAAGAACTATGCATCATAATTAGGATTTATTTTATTTTTACTTTTAAAATCTATAATAATAAGTCATTTGTTACAAAAAAAAATTATTCAAACAAATTATAATTCTAATATTATTTGTTAAAAAATTACCATTATTTTAAAATTTTAATTTATTTTAATGCTTAAGTATTTTATATATTATTTGTATAAATAGTCTTTTTATAGAGCATCAACAAAAAATATGGATGGAATGATATCATATCTCAAAATTTAGATAAGATAAGATTTCAAAAGAAAATATCAAATATGAAAAACAAGAACAAACGATGAAACTTTACTTCAAATTAAATGTTGGATTAATTAATAAAAAGACTTTTTAATCATAGTCAATTGCCTCTCACATTAAAAAACGTACTACAATTCATTGTAATCTAATTATTGCCATTAAAAGAGATAATTCATTGTTTTAATAATTAATTAATTAATTAATTAAAACTTTTTAATGTCAGTCAACTATTTTCAACATTCAAAATCATATTATAAATGATATATATAGAAATAATGAGTGGGTTGATGAAAATGTACTCAAATGAATAATACAATGCACTACCTAGTTAAGACCTATTCACACTTCACACTTGTTAATCTATTTTATAGAGTAGTCAACAAAAAATATGGATGGAATGACATCATATCTCAAAATTTATTTAAGATAAGGTTTCAAAGGAAAATATTAAATATGAAAAACAAGAACAAATGATTATACTTTACTTCTAATTAGATGTTGGATTAATTAATAAAAAGACTATTTAATCATAGTCAATTGTCTCTAACATTCAAAACGTACTATAATTCATTGTAATCTAATTACTAGAAATAAGAACCATTCATACTTGTTAGTTTAATTTTATTATATCTTATTCTAGAACACTTATTATTATAATAATATATTTTTCTTCTAATAAAAATTATTCAACTAAATCATGATTTTCATATTATTATTTTTTAAAAATAAAAATTCTTAAATAAACAAATAATATATATATATATATATAGATGGAATGATATTATGCAAACAATTAAACCTCATTCTTAATTAAAATATATATAATTAATAAATAAATAAAAACTTTTTAATTTTAATCAATTATATTCAACATTCAAAATCATATTATATATATGAATATGAGTGGGTTGTTGAAAATGTACTCAAATGTATAATAGAATGGACTACTAGTTAAGATCCATTCACACTTCACACTTGTTAGTCTATTTAGAGCACTTGCAAAAGTAGCTACAAACAAAATAATAAAGTCGTAGAAGAAAAAGACAATTACTATGATTGGGTGTGGTGGTATATAAAATGATAGTAAAAGAGTGATAGAACAAGATGTATTGTAGAATTATAAAATATATTCTTGAAAGTAATTGTATTTCATTTTGATTTTACATCACAAAATCTTTAGTGAGGATTTCTAAGTTTTATAGTTTAATTTATTCAAAGGGATTTCTTTATTGATCTTTTGAAAGTGTGCTTTTTTTAATTGATCTTTTGAAAGTGTGTTTTCTTTTATTAAATCTTTTTGAAAGTGTGTTAGTGAGGAGTCCATTTTTAGAGTGTATATATATATATATTAATGGAATGTATATATAAATAATTGTTATTTTACATTAATTAATGATGATTTGTGGTTGAATATATAATTTTTTTAAAAAAATTATGAAAGTAGATAGAGATATTTAGGTCTATGGTCAAAGAATGAATGATTTTGATGAAGATTTTGAGATTTGAAAAATGGCTCTAGATAATGATCTCTCTCAATCTATGTAATGTATTGAATTATGTACACAACTTAAACATTGTATATGATCAAGTAAACACATGTACCCCACTTTAATGACTGTAAAACTATCCTTCTATCACTCTATTTGCCCTACCATTTAGACTAGTGGTATTTAGATATACATTTTGAGGATTTCCAAAATTACTAGGGTTCACATTCTCCTAGGTCTATCCTTGAAATGGGATCAACTTTATGTTCATACAAATGATAGAAAAAAAGCAAGCTTTATCTATGCAAATGCTCCTAGAATGAATATGTAGATGATTCTTTTGAGTGCACACCAACTTGAAATGTTTTTATAAGGAATACTCCTTAGAATGAAAAAGGAATTTCAAATGTAAGAAAACATAAAATGAATGTAATCGAATGTCCCCAAATAGAACCACTTAGCAATTAATCATGCAAACATGTGTTTAATTAGCTCATAATATCTAGTGGAATGGGTGGGATGACTAAATTTGGATTTGAATTGTGGGAATTAAAGTGTTAAATTTGATGATGCAAGATCAATACTACACTTACAAAAATTATTTGGGACGACAAAACAGTGAATTTTATACATAAAACGGATTTCTAATCATAGATTCTACACTAAATATGGTTTATATGGAAAGGTGTAAAAATATGGATAAGATGTGGATAAATGTGTGGAAATATGTCTATAGGGATAGGTAAAAGCTAGGAGTATGATCCCAACTTCACATAATATTAAATCATTCGTCAATATGTAATTTAAATAATGTGTTCTAAAATGGACATAAAACTAAATGAGAAAAGGCATGGGTATGTGAATTTTACAATTTTGTTTTGTCCCCACTTTGAGGCGTATGTGAATCCTAGAACAATCATGTATCTCAAAGTATGTAGCATGTCCAAACATGCATGAAAATTAAGTATTCAAATAGAAAAGGATATTATAAGGTCTATATAAAGTAATGGATCATGTTGAATGTCATTTTATTTGTCCATCCTTGGTATGTGTATTCCATGGGAACATGAAAATAGAGGGAAAATATGTAATGAGTAGCTTCTATTACATAATTAAAAATTAATGAATTATGTTGTACACTATATTCTTAACTTTCTATGCTCATGCAAATTTAAATGGTGTTATTTTATCTCTTTGGGGAGCTAAATCTATTGATTTGTGACATCTTTTGTGCTATGGTTGATTTATGTTGATTTACAACATATTTTGTGTCATGGGTTAGTTATGATATCTTTTATGTCATAGTTTATGCCTGAAATTTATTATGTCGCGGTTGATTATATTTATATATGGCATTCTTTTGTTGGAAATTGGATTCCATCAAATGGTTGTCATTGATGTCAACACAATATCGAATGTATGAGATGTTTACCAGAAGCTATTCTCTATCGAAGATATTCTTTATATATTCTTTATCTATAATCTAGTGTGTTGGCTTTTGGATCCGAATTCTACCGCAAGACAAGCTATGACTCTGATATCTTAACTATGTCATTATGATTCACACAGAAAACTATATTTGGAATCTTAAGAAGATTTTTGTTGGGAGCAGTAAGTTATCAATGACAGAGTTTCTTGGGTCTTGGCCAACCTAACACATATTATTTAAGAAGATTAAATTTATCTTGGGCATGTTTTGTATGGAGCTTAACTGACTTGGTCTAATACACTACATGGATAAAATGTTTAAATCATATATGGTGCTGACAAAGATATTTTTGATTATTTTGTGTTCATCTAATTAGGCTGACCTAATTGATGATTAAGATATACTTATATATATATATATATATATATATAAAAGATGTTTTGAGGAATGGGATGAGGAGGACACACATGAGCAGTGAATGTGAAATGAGAAGTAAGTGTGAGTTTGAAAAGGATTAAGAGGTGTGTGAAGATCTTAACCTAAATACTTTATCAGTTGTGGATTAGTGTAGTTTTGTTAAGTGAGTATTGTGTGAGGCAGTGCTTCATATTCTGAGCTTCATTGGAATTGAACCCTGCACATCGAGGGTGTATCCCATCAGTTCAATTCTTTGGCACTCAGCCACTATTATTGTATCTTGGTGGTTAGCCATCTTTTTTATCTTTGGGTTGTAGCCCTATTGGACAGTGAGTCCTCATTACAGACTGTGAGTCCTTGTTTCAGGAAATGAGCCTTATGTCAAGTGGTGATCCTTATCTCAGGTGGTGAGCCTTATCTCAGGAAATGAGCCTTTTTTAATTGGTTTTGATATTCTCTATAATGCGAGTTAATCCTCACTGTGGTTTTTCCCTCATTGGGTTTTCCATGTAAATCTAGTGTTATTGTGTTTATGTGTTGGATTTGAGTTTCTGCATTGGCATTTGATGATTAATCATTTAAGCAGTTTTAAGTATTAGTTTCGATGATTGAATTAATTGTTAAAATCTATGAAAACTGATTCAACCCCCCTCTTAGTTGTCTTATTCAACATCTTTATGTCATGATTCTACTTGTGAGATATAGGATTCTATTTGAAAGGATGGGGTGTATAAGAGGTTTATCTCAAGGGTTTCATTTGAAAGAATGGAATGTGATTTTATCCTATGGTTTAGGATGGTTAATACATTTTTTATTTACTTGGGTCCCAAAACCTTGAGATATTATTCTCCATAAGAAATCTGGTCAAGATTTGAGCTTGTTCATCTTGCTATAGGTACCACATCACCATAGGCTCTAGTGCTCTTCTGGTAGAGGTTTCATAGGTAGTTTAAATGTTATGACCACCTTGTATCACTAGAGCTATTAGATCTCCAAGTTGTCTTGTGGTCCATTTTATTAGCATACATGATTTATTTCTACCTTGTGGTAGGGGTACTTTATGGTTGGTATCCATATTTAACCTTTTTTTCTTATGTGAGTAGTGTTACTTGGATACACTACATATTTGAGAGATGCCCTTTGGATGGGTTTTGAGGATCGAGTTTGTCTGTCATGTTTGTGGAGTCCTTGTGTGGTTTTACTTGTACAAATTTCAATGTTATTGTGTTATTATATTTGTGAGATGCTTGTATTCTATGTACTTGCTTTATGTGTGTTTTATTTTGTATATTATTGCATATCTGAATTGTTGATATTTAGATATGCACTGTTGATATTTATTTATTTGGATACTTGTGTTGTGCAAAGGTTAGGATGCATGTAGTATGAGATGCATTAATGTAGCTGAAATTCACAACATATAAATACTAATTATTATTAAAAAAATAGACAAAAAAACTCAAAATACTTCTGTATTCCTCATTCCATTCTACCTTCAAAATTGAAAACAAACTTCATTTTAAGTAAAAAAAAAATCACCTTTTTTGGTAATTTATAGCAAAATCTAAAAAATTACCTTTTTGGCAATTTTTAGCAAAATCTAAAATTACCTTTTTTGGCAATTTTTAGCAAAATCCGAAAATTTACCTTTTTTGGAAATTTTTAGCAGCTTTCCTAACTTGCCTTTTTTTGGTAATTTCTCATGCTTATTTTCATGCCCTATGAAAGTTGCCAATTATTTGAAACTAATTAAAGTGACATTAAATGTTAACTTACTAATCTAATTACATGCAAGAGTTTGAAATTAAATAGAAAAACAAATTGAAAAAAATCTTGAAAAAACACTAAAGGCCCAATTGGACTCCCAGGTCAAAATTTATGACCTCTAGAAGTTCCTACATCATTCTCCTCTAGTTGAAAAACTTAGCTCCTGTGAGTTTCTTTCTCGAAACTTGTGTTGTTTGTCCCAATCTAGCTTCTTCAATTTCCATTTTGTAATCCATGTGTTATCTTCTTGTGCTAGTCATTCCCTCTATACCAAATACTTGCTATTTTGACATTGTCATGTGTACATTTCCTTTTTGTCCAAAATATATGCATTTATTTCCTTTATACTCAAAACCAGTTGTTTCCAATCCATTTCTTTCTCACACTTCTCAACCTTCACCACTACCTTTCCTTCGATCTCTTCTCCTATTTGCATTCCATCTTTAATAAAACCAAAAAATATATTTTGTACTTGTTTCTCCTTTGTTGCCACAACATCCTCATCTTTATTTTCAATTGCACTTGAAATTTTCCAAAACTATAACATCCTCCAAAGGATGCTCGATTGCTTCTATTGGTACTTGTTTTTCTTTACTTCTCTTTGCATCACTAATGCATAACAAAAACTCATCATTTTTCTTTCTTTAACAAGTTCTCTTATGGACGACATATTTTCAACTTTCCCTTCATCCTTAAGAGGTAGTATAATCACTTTAGAACCATCCTTCCAAATAGTGTATGCATTGTTCTCTCCATCATGCTTTACCTTCCTATCATATTACCATGGCCTTCCCAACAACACATCACATGTATCCATTGGAATGATATCATACCATACTTCATCCTTATAAATATTTCCTATAGAAAACTTGATTAAGCATCTGTTATCAATAGTGACTTCATTTCCCTTTTTAAACCATGCAATATGATAAAGGTGGGGATTTTTTTCATAAGGCAATTTCAGTTTGTCTACCATTTATTTAGAAACCATATTTTCATAACTGCCACGATCAATAATAACTTGACATACCTTTCCTCCTGAGGTGCATCTAGTTTGAAAGGTATTTTTTTGAAGCTAAAAGTCATAACATCCTTTATTTTTCACTTGCTCTTTCTTTGGTATCACCATTGTCCTTCTCATCATGAGGCTCTCTCCCACTTCTAGTAGAACTTCTAGATCTACCCCTTCTTCCTCATCTTCAGCTTGAACCAAGCTCAATTTGGGTTGTTCTCTCCTTTCTTACATGTGATAGTTTGGATATTCAAATACTTTATGACCCTCTTCACCACAACTAAATAAAATTAAAGGTCTTCATTGGTTTTCCCATCCTCTACCACCACCACAATATTTGTCTCTTTAAAACCCTCTTCCTCTTTGATGATTTTGAAAGTCTTATCAAGTATCATCTAATTACTCTACTCCTTGAGATAATTCTCCCCCACCATAATTTAAATCACCCTACAATGAATATTATGTACCTCTTCTTGCACCCTAATTTCTTTGTAAATATTGCTTACCATTTTTTCTTCTACCTTTAAAGCTAATGGGTATGCTTCTTCCATACTACTAATCCTATGCATGCTTAGTTCATCTTGAATAGAAAATTTTAGACCATCTACATACATTGCAGCCATTTGTTCATTGGTCTCTTGATGCTCCACACTAATGGAAAAATTATAAAATTCATTTGTATAGTCTTGCACAGTACACAAATTTTGAGCTTCAAATTCTGAAATTGATGAAAAAGAGTTTGTGTATAATCCACAAACAAGAATTTCTCTCTCAACTTCTTCTCCATTTTTCTCCATGTTCTAATTTTATTCTTCCCCTTTTAACTATTTCCTTTTGTAGATGATCCCACTAGATCATTTAATGACCCTTCAATTTAGTGCATTCAAATTTTACCTTCTTTTCCTCTTCCATATTGTTCAACCAATCTATTAGCTCCTCTGGTTTAAGACAACCTACGTAATTAGGAAATTTCAATTTTAATTCCTTCATTTTCATTTCTTCTGTCTAACATGCTCTAAGTAGCATTTCTTCAAATGTTAGGTGCTCTAATTGTTCATCATCTTCATGTTTTTCATGTTGATCTTCACCTCCTTGTCTTGTTTCTTCATCATAATTATTTCCCCTTATAAAAGTAGGGTTTCTTCATTTTACTAGTGAAGGTTTCTTCAAACTCCAATGGAGGTTTCAAAACCACTTTCGATCATCAAAATTTTTTACAAAACCATAAGCTTTCCTTCTTCTCTTAGATTCCTAACATCTTCCTTTCATTTGAGCTCTTCCATCTTTCTGCCAACCTTCTAGTCTTTTGGCATTCTTCTTTCTTTTCTTCCAACAAGTGTTGGGCCCAACACCTAATAGAAGTTATCTTTTAGAGATTGGAGTTTCAATGTTCTTCACACCATCTTCTTTAGTATGAAGTACATGGTATTCCCAGCACCAAATGTCCAACAAGATTTTCTCTCCAGGTTTTTAAGATTGTGGTGCTCTCCTCTCTGGTTGCTCAACGAAAAATTATTTGTAGGCCTGACGCCTAATGTTTGACAAGGATGACCTATTGAGGTTGTAGACCATTTAATGATCATTCCAATGGTTTTTTTAGGCTCAAAGCTTTGACGATGTTCCAAAGAGATGTCTTTCCAAGCTATAAATTCCATTAATCTTACAGTGAATTTCACAACTACCAAATTCGATTCTTGAGGCTACAAGTATGATGTTTAATGCATTAAATCAAAACATTGCAAGTGGAAAAAGTGCACCCATGCTTTATGTATGATCTAAAGGACTCCTTTCTATTAAAGGGCCATTGCTCGCCATTTCTTGCTACGGATTATCCATCCTTCAATATGCATATCCAAGGTTCATCAATGCAAAGTCATGGAAGGGGTTAGAAGAGTGTTGGGCAATCTTCTTGAGCACTATTTTTGAGTTTCTCTCTTTTATATAGAGCACTCTTGTGCTCATTGTAAAGGGTTCTTCTTTTACTTTCTCTAGCAAATATTGTAATTTTCATGCACTCTACAATTGTAAACAAGCTTATGCCTTTGTATTAATAAGAACTATCATTTTTACCTCTTATCTCCCTTGGATATGTTGTGTATATCTCTCTTACCTTCATGTTAGAATTCCTTTTTCCTATTTTCTAAGTCTATATGCTAAGTTAATCACATTTGCAGGTGTTGATTGTGAATATTTCTTTCCTTTTGGTACCTTGTCAAACCCTAACATTCATATGTACCCTTGGAAATTGGAAAAAATAGAGAAATGTGTGTAAGTCACTTGGCTATTTTCATTGATGCATTGTGCTCCTTTGAGCAAGAAGAAACATTTCTAATCTCAGTGTATTACCTCCCTTTCCTTCTTTCCTACATTTCTTCTCTCCCGTTTCCCTTTGTGAGTTGTTATATAGGGGTGATCCCACATAAGTGGGTTACAATTGCATTCATGAAGAAAAATGTGTAGACGCTAAAAAAAATTGGGTTTTAAGGGGTTCGCATGAAGGGGGTGTTCAAGCGAACCCAAAAAAAAGGGTTCACTCAAACACCTCCCTTCGAGCGAACCCCTTTTCCAAGGTATGTTCACTCAAACCCCCTTTTGGAAAGATTCTCATAATGAAACAAAGGGAAGTAGGGAAAAAAAGGGGGGTTCAAGCAAACCCTCCTTCTAGCAAACCCCCCTTCGCTCAAAGGGGTCTAGGGGGTCGCTTGAACCCCCTTGTTTTTCCTTTCTCCCCCTCCATGTGTAGTTTTTAGCAAAATTTTGTCTTTTGAAGCTCAGATTGAAAATGAAAATGGAATCAACTTCACAAACCCAACTAGATGATCATAGTCCTCAAAACAAGCTATCTATCAAGTATAATTTTAATGTATTTTGGTTTTATTATGTTTTTTATAGTTTAATTAAACATTGTTTTTTCACCGGAAATCAAGCTCTATATTCTACACATGTGGAACATAGTACATTATTGAAAAAAAAAATCTAAAAAATATGTACGTGCTCGGTATTAATGTCCTTGATCCAATACAAAAAAAATTGAATTTCAATACATACAAAAAAAATTATGTTGTCTACAGTCCACGTATGTCTAAATTGTAATTGGTTTGACTTCAAAACTTAATTAAGAAAAAAATATTCAATAAAACACTATGAAACCAAATGAACGTGCTAGATATCGTAGTTACAAATCTAAAAAAAAAAAAAAAAGTATCCTTCATAGAAAAAATTTATGTTGTATACAGTGAACATCACTCTTTAAAAATGGTGTTTACTAAATTAAAAACTAGTTTTCGAAGGACATGGAAAAAGAAATGCAATCCAACTCCATTTTTTTTTTAATTATATTTAGAATCTACAAAAAAACATCACAAATCACTAGTTTGCATCATCTTTAAATTCCTCATGATTTAGCAGTTATAGGTGCCCGAAAGTGAAGATTTAGTTAAAAAAATTAGCTTAATATCAAGTTTGGCCAAAAAGTGTAACCCACTATTATGGGATCACCCATAGGTTAGTGATAGGATTTCATATGCTAGGGTGGACTAGTATTGTTGCACTTGATTTGAAGAGGAATTCGATCTTCTTTGAAGATTTGACCTCATTTTGCAAAGTCCCACACCTTGAGGTCATTTCCATTGTGTCGTTGGAATGTTGAACTAATGTTCAACAAGGTGCAATTTCATGTGACAATAGTCACATGATGCATTCATGACACTATTTAATTTACATTATTTACATACTTATATACTTAGCTTACATTTACATTTCACGTGTTGTTTTTCCTTCTTATCTAATCCATTTCATCTATCTAATGGATGAAATGAATTGAAGGGGGAATATCATGTCATTAACACTCCTTTTTTGTGCTTGTAGAAAAGTATGGGTATTGATGTAAATATTCATTTTTGCATCAAGACATCATTATCACATAAAATAGTAGTGCCCGATATGTTGTATCTCTTTATATATAAGCATAATCTCTCTAACCATACTCTCTCCTCTTTCTCATAATTATTGATAGTAAATTTTTTTTATAATTTTTCTTATATTTACTTTCTTTACAAAAGTTTCTCATTAGGGTATGTGCAGGATCATGATGGGCCAAAAATTTATAGTATTTTGTATTGGGAATTTTTTTACCCAAAATTGATGAAATGAAAAGGGTTTTAAAGGAGATTCTCCTTTCCACCAATATAAATTATCCTTTACTTTGAATTTAATAAATAATTATTATTCATTTTTGTTTGAAATCTGACTAAAGTCTGATTAATAGGTTGATTGAAAAACATCTATAACTTTAAAATGGTATAACATTTTTTGAATCAAAACATGCATCACATCTATGCTTCGCATACTATAGGATTAAAAAAGAAAAATGAATTTCATGAAGTTTTGACCAAGTTAAGGTGGTTAGACATACAATTTTTTATATTTTTAAGTTGTAATAAAAAAATCATAATTAATTATTTACTTGGAAAAAATTACAAAAAAAATATGCATCGAACATGGAGTCCTCTACTTATGTATAAAATATTATCATTTTATTGTGGTTGGAGATTAGTCAGAACCAGACACCTACTTATTTTTTCCCTAAAATTTAAGTACTCTTGCATTGAAATTTCAAATTTTCACCAAATAGATTTTAAAAAATAAAATAAACCTAGTAGTTTAGAAACTAAATTCAATTTTCTACAGATTCTATTCTTACATATTTTTGAAATAGTATAGATAACTTATTCAAATTTTTACGTCAAGTTACCTAACTCTGATTTTTCTAAATTTTTTGCCACTTAAGGGCTTGTTTTTTCCATGATGATCCTGCACATACCCATTACACATATTTTTTTCTTTTGTAGGTTCTCATAGAGCACATGTGCTAAAGGATGAACATGCACGATAAGATCTAGAGGGGTTCATTACCTTTTATAGACTTTGATATCCTATTATGTATGAATATTTACTTAACATGCATATTTGTGAGTGTTCCTTTAAATTTACATACATGTTCATGTTAGAATTAGATGCACCTTAAATTCAAGGTATTTAATGTAATGGTGGAGTTTGCATAGCCATGTTGATTCTCACTTAATTTTGGGCCCATTTTGATGGAATGAATTAATATAATTACATATCAACAAAAGACACAATCTTGTGTCAAGCTGGATTCATTCCCTAATCTATCACTCATCTCCATTTACACTCATTCTCATTAATTCAACCATACCTTATCCACATACACACATATTCCCATATATTTGATATTTATTATGCCTATTAGTCAACCCAATATCCAAACATTCAAACCCTTAGCATTTCCTTGTTTCAATCTAGAAGCATGGGATCAATCTCACACCATTTGGAATAGATCCCACACCACATGAAATTGACCCCTAAAATTTAAACTTTTCAAATTCCTTCATATTTCAATCTTTCCACTAGTTGAATTGGTATACCTTTTATGTGATCTATTTCTATGTTTTGGTATTTAAAGGCATTCAAAATTCATTCATGTATCATTGATGATCATTCACATATCCTAAGTGCCTTAAGGAGAATCATTATAATAATCTTTTAATTTGGAACATTATAAATGAACCCAATTTTGACACCATAATTCTAAGATATTTGTATAAATAAATAGTGGCCTTCAATGATTTCCATGACTATAAAGCTAATCTAATCAAGGGAACTGACTTAGGAGAACATAACCTTACAATCCAATAGTTTCCCCAAGTATTTTAAATACCACTAGTATTTGATGGTTAACACATAACAAAGTTTTAGGTGATAGGTTATAGAAGTTGAAAGTATGCAAGATCACTTCAATAGGTTACAAATTATCTCCATACATTAGGATAGTTCTACAATAGGTGATATCAATCCTATATGACACAAATTTGATTTGTGATAGATTTATAAATTATTTTCATTCCAAGATAAAGTATTAATAGAGAGCATGTTTACTATTAGATCTCAAACAAGTAGATTTTAGTGTGACATCAAACTTATTCTTCTCCATTATTCTCAAAACTAAATACCTTATCCATCACATTTAATTTAATAATTTTAAAAAAAATAATTATTTAAATTACCATATAACTAAAAATAATAAATTGCTTCAAAAAATTTATTTAACCTAAATTAGCATTAGGAAAAAAATATAATATATTTTTTTGTTTATTTGATTTGTGCCCCTATATACACCTTTTTATGACCTGTAATAGTATTATTGTTTTATCCTTAGATTTTTTTCTAACAAACTATTTCAAAGTTATGTTTCATACAAATTTATATTTATATTGTAAAACCCCATCCCACAACCTAGAGGACGATGCAACACTGTGGAAGCACAACTAATTTTTTTTCTTAAAAGGTAAAAACAAGACAAGTATCCTACTCTAACTACATACATCCTCTAGGATACGCAATGCGCCTACATGTGAACACCATTACTTATAAAATTTAAACCAACCATTGCATATGAATATTAAACTCAAGATACAACTTACAACAAAGCATTAAACCATTGCAAGATAAATCTAACACATAGAAATGTATTGAACATATTTCCACATATACAAACCACATAACATCCAATACACCATTAAATCCAATAATGAATAGATCATAAATATTATTACAATTGCATCACAAAGGTTCACCTCGATACAAATGAGGTACTACAATTATACATAATGATCCACAGTTGCAATGAAGAAAGAGAAGAATAACTCCAGAGAACCACATGAGCTCCTCAAACAAGAAGATCCCGCCATCACAAACAAGAAGAGAACTCAACAGTGAAGAAGCGCGCCACCCAACCATATGGTACCCATAGGCCCAGCCCCCGTGCTAGGAGATAGTAAAAGGTAACCGAGACAATCCTACTACCTCTAGACATAGGCAATATACAAAAATACTCACAGTATAGATAAACATTAACTATGGTCACATTGCTTCCAGAATCACTGAATCAATTACAAACACAATACAAATAAATCGACTGTTGTCATACAAGGAGTTTCATCACAAAGGTTGCATTGGTTATCCAAAGGAGATCTTCCTAGGTCTCGGCCCCCCTCTAGGGTTATCTTGGTAACCTCTCACGATTTTGGCCCCACATGCACACTTGTGTGGAACAGTTATCTTTCGAGAAGACAAGATAATGATCTAGCCATTCCAAGCCTTCCTGACTCATCTCAAGTCTCATACAAGCCCTTGAGCCAATGAGCGAGGCTAATTATCTTGTTAAATGTGTTAAGCTAATAGATTATTTAATTCCCACTTGATTATATTGACTCCCACACGAGTTGTCCTGGGACCACTTTATGTCCCGGCCCTTGCTGAAAGCCACTCCCCTATCAACAACACATAACTCAAACTACATGCCAAGGGTAGACAGTGCACTAAAACTGACCACAATAACCATTACACCTCAAAAGGTACACATCTCTATAGATGTCCAATACCGAATCCCAATACGTGCACTACCCAAGAAAGTTCAAAGGGTGAACTAAAGTTACCACAACCCTTTGACAATTACAACTCTAGGAGACTTAGATTCACATAATAACAAATATTTTCCCCCTAGTACACAATTACAGAAAACACGTGCTTTAATAAACACAACACCAAGCAATTAACAAATGCTATCATTCGGATTTCCTAAATCCATTACAATCAATTTCACATATTTAAAACACACCATTTAAACATAATTCTAACAAATTGTTCAACAACGTTTAAAACTAAATCATTACTTTCAGTTCCCAACTACTCATACGATTATCTCAAATTCACAATAAAATAATCAATCATTTAATTTAATTAATCATGCTTTAACAATATTTATTGTATTACTCACGCATAAAATAAATATATTTAATATATATATAATTAAATATAATTATATATATATACATATAAATATATTATTTAATTATAAAACTAATTATACTTTTTCCAAATTCCATTTAAATTAATTACAATAACAATTTCCAATATATATATATAATATATATACATAATATATAAAATACATATTATAAATACTATGTATATTATATATCATGTATATAATATATATATATAGATATTATATATCATATATAATAAATAAAAAAACAAACATAATACTATGGCATAGCTATTTCCATGGCAGTAACCCCAAATGGGGCCGCGACTGTGTTGGCAACGATGGCAGTGCTGGCAACACTGCCCTCACAGCTGCCTCCCCTATGGGGACGACTGTGGGGAATACCCCAACCCATAACCCATAAACATTTTCAATTAAAGAAAACTTTACGATAATTAAAAATCACATACGACGTTTCAAATTCCATTTTTTAACAATTTCATTTCAAATACAAAATTCCTACAGGGAATTTCACAGTGCTAAAATAAAATATAATATTTATATATATATAGTATATATATATATATATATATATATGTATATGTACATATATATTTTAATATATATGTATATATATGTATATGTACATATATATTTTAATATATATGTATATATATATAAATCCAAGCACTAGTTCAAATTGAGCAAATAAATTACACAGAAGAAGTTTTCTACAGGAAAGCTCAGAAATTTCATTTTCCCAGATAATTTAAAGAAATAGGGAAACCAAACAGAATAATGATTTTCTACAGATCTATAATTCCTTTTGTAT